>SKCR01029678.1:0-110296 GCA_019454045.1 Zanthoxylum bungeanum | reverse complement strand
CTGTCATGCATGAATTCGTAGTACACTCAGGATTTATATCAATCTATATATGACGATTTAGTGAATTGAAATGAATTTCTTTATTTAACGGATATTATAAGAAATTCATTTCTTTTTGGGTCTAGTCCTATATGATCACATCATATAAGATACATTCATTCTCATGTCATCACATGGACGATCCCGGATCAAGGTCGCCATACATTTATATAATGGACTGCAGGTATAGATAAACCACAAATATAGTACTTGTTTTGTTTGCTCTCTATGGATTATTTTAGATTACTAACTTCAGATTTAAATCCTTTCATATATGAGACTCATACACTAAGCCTGAAGGCACATAAGTAATCGATGATAAACTAGATAATTTATAATATGCTATTTAAATCAAAACAATTGATAAATGAATAATACATGTTTTATTTTAAACAAACAAAGGTTTCGTTTATAGATTATATAAAACTCTAGGGCATATATCCAAATACTTCTATGCTATGAGGCACCAAAATTATATTATGAGGTTTCATTTTTTTTATTTTGGGACAAACTTGTACTTATATATAAGGTCCATGGGATCTTTCCTCTTTAAAAATCGGAATTCTCGCAGTACCAGAAAGTCGCTCCGTGCCGTGAAGTGCGGCATATGGGCATCGCGACTCTCCTTTATGGGCGTCGTGACACACCAAATTATTGACGTTATGCCTGGATTCCGTGAAGCAGCGCGTTGCGACGCGCGTGCTGACTCTGAATTTTGCTCCAATTTGGCTCCAAATTTATTGTTTCATTGTTCGTTGAGTCCAGATAAATCTTATTATGATCTTGACCTATAAAATAAACCCAAAACGCATCAAAACGTTCATAAAACTCGAGATAACACATAAATATTAAGTAAAAAGGACAATAAATATATAAATATTAACTGCTAATCAAAGATGACACGACACTTAAACGTAGACTCCACTGGGTAACCTATTTTTTTAGTAAGTGGCAAAGTTAGTAGCTGCAAAATTTCATTTAGATCCATTTAATCTATAATTAATTAAAAGGAATTATTTTATTCCTAACAACCCTTTCCTCCATCTAACTCTTTTTGGACATCTACAAATTTATATATATTATTTCATATGATCTCCCCTCAAAATTAATTAAATACTATTTTTCAGTTCAGTCATCTGATTCCATCTCTCTAATAATTGCTCTTTTGTGTGTGTATATATATCTATAGTTTTTACATTTTATTAGTTATGAGAGTTTTGATAAGATTTCTGAATAGAATTTTTTTTCGTAAACTGTGATACAATTTCTATTTTTTAGCTAGAATTTGGATGCTTAATAAAAATAGTTTTAAACAAAACATTAATATGGATTTAACTTTATATTTTCCTTTATAATTTGATTATATATAACAAGTAAAAGTGGTTGAAAATCTTTCAAAGAAAGAAAAAAAATATTATTTTTTTAAGGTGACTATTTTCAACACAGAATTCAATATATTGAAAACATCAACTCAATCTTATTTATTGTTCAAAACATTATAGATGGGTTGATGAAATGATTCATCAAATCTTTGTCTTTACAATAATAAATAAAAGTTAATGTTTTCAATAGATTATATGTGGATCTAAGATAGTCAAATTATATATGAGTAAATAGAAATTAACCCTTAAAAAATTGGAATTTGAATTTGTGATACATGTATATTAAGATATTATTTATAATTTAAGGATATCAGTAAGTTGCTAGATAATATTCACCATGCTATTGGAAAAAGAAAAATTAAAAGCAAAAAATTTTCAAGAAAAAAAATAATCAAAATGTAAGTTTCAAATTTATAAAGACAAGGAGAGGAGAAAGTGAAAGTTTTTGAGGTGTGAACGGTTGACACGAATGCTGATGGCCATCGGCCAGATTGTGTTCCCACTTTGTTTGATTTCTTTTTGAACTGATTTACCACTATAACCTTCTCAAACGGTGTCTGGAAATCATCAAGAAGATAATCAAGACCCAATATCTGCCGAGGTTAACTTAGTCAATTCGACTGGGATGCCCCTTTGCCAAACGCAAAGCCACCAGTTACGACCAAGCGCGAAAACGAAACCAAACCGTGTGTATTAAGCTTCTTCTTTTTTTTTTTTTTTTTTTTTTTAACAAAAAAATTGGAAGCCACGTAAACAAATAATGGCATGCCATGTCAGCTGCACCGAGGCTTTTAAGTTTTAACTCCAGGCTTGAAAGTGGACAGAGTCTTGCCCTTGTAAATGGACTATGCTGTAAAATAATGACTCATTCAAAAGAAAATGTAATAAAGATTTTCAGCCAAAATGTTATATGCTTAGGGGTTTGTATTTAAAGGACCAAAATACAAGCACACGGCTATTAACACGCTTACACGGTTTCAACCCACATTAATATTTATACAAACGTCGGTGCTTCATTCGAGCTCCATCTCTCTCGCCAGCTGCCTCCCGCCAATCTAAGAAGTTTCTTTCATCACTCTCAAATCTAAGAATGGCGGCCCCAGCTTCACAAGCTCCAGCGCCGTCGAGGAATCCACGTTTGATCCCACAACGAGGCCGAGTTCTCAAGAATGCTCTCAAAGTCATGTTCTATGCATGTCTTCCTTGCACCAAACCAACTACCGGCTCACCAAAATCTTCGATCATCTTCCCTTCTTCCCGCCGCTAGCTTCATAATAACAACTTATCACTCCCCAGTCCCCTCCTCCATTTAAAATTTGACAAAATTTTCACCATTTTCGTTTCTGGCTATGTTTAATGGGTCAGTTGAAAAGGAAAGAAACAGCTTGAAGGTTTTTCAAGTTGTTTTTGGTTTATGGGTTTTGTTGTAATGTTTAGGTTTTCCATGTCGTCCAATCAGTTTTATAGTCTTTGCTTTTACTTTGTAACTATTGAAATGTTAATTGATTATGTTTAATTTGTTCGTCAATTTTTGCTTCTCTTCATTCAAATATGGCTACGAAAACAGAGTAGATGCCTTTGTTCTGTTCTGCTCCGATGGTTGAACAAACACAACACGTCGACGAGAGTTGCCGATGGATAGTATGGTAATTTTATGTTATCGGACGTGTTTTCGATGGATAGCATTGTAATTTTAGGAAACCATGGATGGACAGAATTGCCCGTGATGTTAGGCAGACTTAATTTGTAAGAGGCTAGTCTTTATTTTTTTTTAAATTGCAATGCCTGAGTGACCGCCGGATGTTTTACCTGTTCCGTTTAAGCTCGTAAGATGTGGTTTGATGGTGGAATTTCCAACGATTTTTAAAAAAAAACTTGCTATAATTAGTTTTTTTTTTATATAATGTTTTTCTCTGTTAGGTCTCAGACAGTTTTATTGGAAATTTTACCATTAAATCATGTGATCCGACCTTAAGTAAAACAAGTAAGACTTTCGACTATCCTAAATTCTTAGGAGAAATGCAGCTCTTGAACTCAATCAAAAGATCTAACAATCAAGTCCTAAACTCTATACCACCAACTCACATCCTTTGGGGTCACTTTTTAATATATATGAATGCTAACTATATAGAATTATGAAAATTTTAACGTTTTATTTGGTTGCAAATTATATATCATAGTCCAATGCAAAATTAACTCTCATGAAATATGATCAGATACAAAATCCAATTAACAAGAAGAAAATAACTACTATGCATTTTGCTGAAAATTTATGTGGCTTTTATAGGATTTGGAAATGATTTTTAAATTTTCAAATCAAAGAATATAAGGGATGTGGAAAAAATACCTTGTTTGAATGAAAGTCACTTATTTGCAAGTTGACCCAGTTCTACTAGCAGTTGTATTCAAATAAATTTAGGGAATTAATTTTCAATCCTATAATTTTCAAGTTTCACGCATTCTAGTTTGTTTACAAAGTTTAAATATTCGTTTTGTTAGTTGCTGTGGCAGGAGAGAGGCGTTAGCTTCTTTGCTTTAGATTATGAAGTATCTTTCATGGCTGTTCACGTATTTATATAATTTTTAGAATTTTCAATATCTATTTTGATATCATCGCACAATAACTTAATTTTGATTATACATTATTTAAATGATAATATGTAAGGACAATTACTTCACCTACACTAATATTTATAATTAGAAATTTACCGGGACTTCTTGACCAATTATAAATGGTGCAATCTTTATAATGAGACTCAAATAAGCCTAGCCTGTTATAAAATATTTGAAAAAATATCCTCATATATATTATCCAATGGTCGCGTATTTTGCTTCCTCAAATTAAGTAACACTCCATAAAATGCAAAATATAAAATTAAACCCACACAAATGCTGAAACTAAATATCATATTCATTGATTTTAAAAGTATAATTACAATCTTCACGATCAAACATGCCCAAAAGGCTACTCAAAAAAATAAAATAAAATAAATTAAAAAGAGTGAGAGAGGAAATGCTCGGAAGGCATTGAGGCATATGCTTGTGTACAGACGTGAGCGATGAGAACAGCTGTTGTTGCTCAGTCATGTGCCGGCACGTCAGTATATGTTGCCTGATTTACAAGCTTGTCGCTCGTGAGACTTGACGGACAACTTGGGCTCACAGCAGCAGAATAATTGACTTCTCTAGAAGTCCATGTCTGTGACTTGTGCTTGAAAATGACCAAAGGAATCAAAAGTCAAAGCACAGACTCTTGACTAAAGAATTGTGAGCATTTGATGACGTCAGCTCTGTCCTATTAATGTGACCCACCTGGCAAGGGCAGGAGACACCCCCTCTTCCCATGAGAAGGGACGTTACGTCTCTACTCGGATCGAGTTCGTAAAATGTTATTATTTTTCTGTTTGTAAATGATGACCCAAAAAGATCGGTTCGGTTATTATTGGTTTTCAGAGTTCATGCGCAGCGGAAATCGTGTTCGGTAATAAAAAAAATTATTTTATTCATACATGAACAATCAAAACCGGATCCGTATTTTCTAGTACATTAATAACATAAATATTTAGAACTTAAGTAAGAAATATACATGTTGATCTGGATCTTTATGAATCACGATATTCCTCGACTTATCTCCCCACCTCCAACGGCACGTGTGGGCGTGAAAATAATTACGAAAAATACTCTAGTTTATTAAGGATCCGCGTACTCAACATATGAGACGAATCCTGGATGCTGTTTCCTTTTGATTTTCTCAAAAAAAAAACTTAAGAAAAATAAAAGAAAACTATTTTCCTTTATTTTCTCTTTCCGTTTTGTTTCTTGTTGTTCTATTTTATTTTGATCAAAAATCTCAATTCCAAAAAAAAAAAAAAAAAAAACAACCCTTGCTCACGGTTTTTCAATTTTAAAAGGATTTTGTTTTCTCTTGATTAACTTTGATCAAAATCAAATTCTTATCAAGCAAATCCATTAAGGATATTATTAATTTTAATTTTCAAAAAATCAAAAATAAAATCATTTGATATTTATCCTATAAATTATCAAAGATATTCAGTAAAAAACAATTTTTTTAAAATTTTCAACTTTTGAAAATATTATCTCATTAAATTAAAATTTAATTAATCAAATTAAATAAATATTAATTTTCATAATTTAATAAATAGATACATTATCTATTGATAAATATTTTAGGACAATATTTGTCATAATTTCCAAACAAGAATTACATGGAATAATTAGAGTGTAAAATAATTCATAATATTTTATACAATTCACAATTATTTTTCTTCGCAATTATAATCGTTCGAACAGTGATAGAAGACGACGAGGGGACCGATGGACCTATAATTCTAAGCTCCAATAATTCCGTCGATTAATCATAAACTCTTTTATTAATCAAACGAAATCATTAATTCAGGAATAACTCCACTAAATACCCAGAATTGCACTCTCAGAATTATAGAATTAATTACTCAAAGTATTCGTCCATTGATATAATCATTACCTATGCGATGATCCTCCATAACAGATTCGTAAAGGAGTTAGGTATAAAAAAAATATGTTAACCTCTCCAATTACATCTTTATCCTTGACTTCCATTAGTTTTTAAGTGAACAATTAATTCATAACTTTTATGAATTTGCGCGCTAATTGTTCAGGTCCTGAACTAACAAATAAGGGAATCTTATGAACGAATTTCATTGTATCAGGTTAGCATTCCCACCTATTCATTCAACTCATTCCCAAAATACAAGGTTTACGAAATGTAATAAATACAAAGCCATACCGAGTAAATTAAAGAATAAATTAATATGATATATGAGTCTGATAAATACAATGAATTAAGATCATCACATATATGACCATCTTATGATAAAATTGATGTTCTATATTTAACGGAATTATTAGAACTTTTCAATTTTATCTGGTCATGTCAAATATAATCTTATTATATAAAATACATTCATTTTTATGTCTCTACATAATATAGTCTGGATAGAACTATACCATTCATACTGGAATGAACTGTATTCATGACTTTGGATTTGAAGATTCTCAACATCAAATCATAGTCATGGATAAATTTTGATTATTACTCTTTAAATTTTATCCATGCATATATGTATGTAACATTTTACATACACATATATGTTTAATTTAAAGCTGCATAAATAATCACAGAATTTTCATGAATTTTATAAAGCAAATCAAAATGAATACATGGAATAAAATAGAATCACAAATTTATTAATCAATTATGTTTCGAACACATTTGCTTATCGGGCATACAAATCCCAACTGTTTTTACCAGACCGGCTATTAACACTTATATATTGCAAAAATTTAGGGTTAATGTTTACATAGGTCCAATAATCCAAGGCAAGCAGAAGACTGGAAGTATGACCCAACCATAGTATTCGGTAACATCCCCTATCCGAGGAAAGTTTCGGAGGATAGAGTAATGGTGTTCCTAATCCGATCACTTTGAAGTATGCATGGAAATGGGACGGCCCGAGCCCATAAAGTAAAATTTCAGACCGGGCTCAGAAAAAACTTGACCCCGAGCTATTACTTGAGCCGGGTTGGGCTGGCCCGGCTAGGGCTAGGCTTTATCTAGTTCATTTTTTTATACAAATATATATATATAATTTTTTGACCCGGCAAGGGCCCGAGCCTGAGTCCGGCCTCTAATTCTAAAGACTGGTCCTATTTTTTTGATCTCGGGGCAGGCCCGAGCTTTTTTCCATGCATACTTTGAAGTTTGGATTTGAGGTGTTCCATGTGGTTCTAGATGTCTGAACCAATGAGGTTTGACGAAGTTATGCCGGACCAGGTTAGAGCAGCCTGACGTATGCCCTACTTGACAAAAGTGTTGGAGTTAGTGCTTAGAGCGTAAATCAAAATAATGTATTATACATTATATTTTATTATTTATTAATAAAATAATTACATTTTCATTTCAACCTTGTTAATGTTAATGTCATTATGCATATTAGATTGATATATAAATATGCTAAGAATGACATCGACCTTATAATATTAAAGTAATAATATTAGACACTGGGTGGTCTGACATTGGGATAATATTACTACTATAAACTATTCTTAAATTAAGATATTCCTAGTCGTGGTTTTGGAATATTGTTGAATTCATATAACCTAAAAGACTAGCACATGTCGTATATTGGAATTGAAGTTCCAATGATTTGACCGGATGTACCATGAACATGGGAAGCTCGTATAGACATATGAGTATTCATTGGAGCGAATACTGAATGACTCATAGGTGATTTATAATAGTTGAAAGTACACACCACCGTCAATAGGAATCTCCTCGAGTCGAGTAGCATATGTGATCCTTTGCCTATAGGATAACATTGATATTGTGTGTGATCCTCCACACTTTGATGTCATATATGTCAGAGACCTTTCATGGTCTGACTGCTAGATTTTCATTGGGTGTGGATCGATGCACTCGTTAATCAAGTGCGTATCAAGATAGGATTCGTCGGCCCTTATGTGTACCATAAGACGTTTAGGTATCCATGTATGTAAGTCATGATTCTTAAGACTTTGGTCAAATCCGATCACTGAGGGTGGATCACATATATCAGAAATGGTGTTTTGATTAGTTGTAAAGAATCGTGGATATAACGACATGAGATGTGCACCTCAGAAACTTGACGGTGTAATCTATGTTTCTTAATCACAACTCGAATAGCCTACGACAAAGGAATTTTCAAACATATGTGATGACTTCAACTTGTATAGTTCAGAAAGGTCGTTCGTGTTCTTCGCGAATTCGGAGGTGGCCAAAGTGTGGACTTAGAGAGTCCCATAATATGAAGTGTACTTGTTGAGCACTTCGATAGTCGATAATTTTTTATAATAAATAATATTTGATATTATAATTATCAACTAAAATAATTAAGTGTTATTGGATAACATTAATTATTACTTTGACCCAATTGAATTAATCCAAAATCACACAAGGGCTTGTTGTAATTTCATAAACAACTCTACCATTGGAGGATAATTTGGTAATTGCAAATATGTAATAATGGTGTATTTGACTTTATTTAATTGGATTAAATCAAGGTGTAGACATTCAACTAATCCATTAATTAAATTTTTTCTTGATTTAATTGGATTAAATTAAAGTGGTAGACAAAGATGATTAGTCACACCTAATTATACATATTTGGACAAATTGGATTAAGCCTATATAAAAATTGATTAGAACTTTTATTAATTAAAAAATACTTAAGTTTTGCTATAAAAGGCAAGCTTGAGAAAGTTTTTAATCAAGGCAATGTAAGCTAAGATAAGCATTAATCAAAAGAAAGAAATATTAGCCTAAGTAAAGTTTTTTTGGGAGCAGCTTTGGAAGTTCTCTATAGCAACAAGGAGAAGAATATTGTATCTTCATATCAAGCTTGCTAACTTTGGAAGTTCTCTACAATAACAAGGAGAAGAAGATGGATCTTCGAATCAAGCTTGCTAGCTTGGAAGTTCTCTACAATGTTTCAACAAGGAGAAGAAGATTGGATCTTGGAATCAAGCTGGCCATGTAAGTTTGGTCTTCTCTAAAGTTATGTTTTCATTAGTGAGTTGTTATCATTAATGAAACATATAATGGTGTATTATGTATTGGATACATAATAACATAACTTGATGTTGAAATTAGGATAATGAATTGTGTATGGATGCTTTAGAAGCATAAACATAATATGCTTGTAATTGGGTCAAAATGTTCATGTTGGATATGAAATATAAAATTAGAGTTTTGAACTCTAGATGATAGCTTGGAGCTATGACTACAATTCTAGAATCACTTGACCACCTTTGAGTGACCTATAATTGTTCATGATTTACTTTATTGTGGGATTCTATTTTGGTTTATGTTTTATTCAAAGAAATACATATATGTATTTAGAATATATGTATATTTATTGTATAACATGTGTTGATATTGGTTTTTATGTGAAAATTGGATTTTAGATGTATTGAAGTGTTTGAAGAAAATTGGAAGTGTTTTTGATTGGATTCAAGGAAAATTTGCTCACTGCCAATATTTTACACAGGGCAGCGTTGCGACTCTAATCTCTAGTGTTGACACTCATCTCTTAGAGCTGCGGGTGTATGAGCGCTGAAACTTCATTTTCTCCATTCTGGAATTTCCGGAATCCGATTTGGCCCTGGATTTTTCTTACGGACTCGTAACAGATATAATATTCCATAAAATAATTTAAAAATACATCCATGCTTGACATCTACGGGTTAGACCCACTTCCGCTGCGCAGAACATCGATCCGACCATAGGAATTTCACAACTGCCCCAATAAAAAGACATTGGGGAAAAACATCTGACTTCAAGCCATCTCAATCACAAAAGGAATTGGGGAAAACATCCGACCCCAAGCCATTCGTATTATACTTGGTCATGAGGGAATGAAATCCTCATCAAGCCATAACACAATAAGGCCTCAGAGGAGATCCTCTGACCCCGAGCCTATCGCAATTTTACGGCCACGATGGAATGAGACCCTTATCGTGCCAATAACACAATAAGGAATTTGGGGAGATCCTCTAACCCCGAGCCTATTAAATTGAAAGTTCATGTGGGAAAACATTCAACCTCGATCCATTCATAAAAAGCAACAGTAGTGGCGTCCCGCCATACGCTGTATAAAAATAAAAAGACAAAGTAACGAGGGTGACATATCATTCATACTGTACTACCCAAAACATCAAAACAATAGGGAAAAAAATCCCATTTTGTGTTCCCATTGTCTACTCAGGTCGCAATCGCCTAGTGGGCATTCATCCTCTATATGCTATGCACCTCACAATCCAATCACCCCGGGGACTTCTATTAACACCGAGCTATGGATACCAAAGGGGGTGGCAAGAGCCATGGAGGCCCTTCCACATGCAGTGCTATACCTCCCAATCTAATCACCTCGAAGACCTCGGTTAATATCGGGCTATGGATCCCAAAAAAAGGGTGGCCAATGCCATGAGGGCATTATCTATACCCAATCTATGCTAACCCTGAAGCTGTAATCGTCATTGAGACCCATGGACCTTCCTTATGCTATACACCTCCAATAGGGACACTAAAAGCCACGTGAGCCCTCCAACCACACGTGTTATGGTTATCCCGAGGCTATAATCATCACGTAAGTCCTCCAATAGTTCATGATATACACCTCAAATGGGGGCATCAAATGTGGGAGTCTGATCCCTCCCCGTACTGTGATCACCCCGAGCATACAATCGCCACAGAGTCCCTCCAAACTCCATCCACTCGTGCTATGTAGCTCATTTTCAATATCTTTGATGGTGCAAAAATCATAGGGTACTTACGTTCCAACCTGAGGCATGTTGTCAATTGTGTGCCACTGAGGTTTGGGTGCCACATGGGTGCACGCTTTCTACGCTACGTGTCACACCTTTTGCTAGTGTTGAGGACATAAATCTATTGGGTCCTGATTCCCACACCACAACATTTGTTGATTGTGAATGCCTTGGGGTACTACGTTTCCTCACGCCGTGATTTACACATTTGGCAATCGTTGAGCTTCCCGGCCATAAGTACTTCACTAGAATTTCAAAAAATTCTTTACACTTAAATAAAAAACAAGTGTGTATGAATACATGTCGTTATTTAAACATATGAAAGTTTTATTTATTTTCTAGGGAACTATTGCCCATCTTACAACTCTACATGAGACTATCTAGAAAGGCTCTATTGATAAAATTTCCTCGGCATCTCAAAATTCCATGGCTTCTTGAGCCTGGTGCTATCCAGTTGCTCCAAAGAATAGGCACCAGACAATGACCTCGGTCACTCGGTAAGGCCCTTCCCATTTTCGGCCCTAAAATGTCTTCCTCTAGCTTTTTTTGAAAGGCTCTATTGATAAAATTTCCTCGGCATCTCAAAATTCCATGGCTTCTTGAGCCTGGTGCTATCCAGTTGCTCCAAAGAATAGGCACCAGACAATGACCTCGGTCACTCGGTAAGGCCCTTCCCATTTTCGGCCCTAAAATGTCTTCCTCTAGCTTTTTTATGTTCATGGTGACCTGTCTTAAGAATATTCCCCCAAGACGAAATACTCGTACCTGAACTCTCTTATTATAGAAATAGATAATTCTTTACTGGTAGGCTGCTACCCGAAGCGCCGACCTTTTTTCGTTGCTCTTCCACCAGATCCAGATGATGCCTAATAAGATCCTCATTCTATTTTTCCTCAAAATACCATACCCGATGGATCATCATCCCGATCTTTCCTAGGATCACCACTTCACATCCATAAGCCAAAGAAAATGGGGTTTCATCAGTGGATTCCTTGTAGGTTGTCTGATTGCCCACAAGACCTTTGATGACTTTTCTACCCATAAACATTTGCACGACCTAAGCCGTGCCTTCAAGTTATTCTTTATGGTCATGTTGGTTGCCTAAACCAGTCCATTGGACTTAGAGTGAGCCAGTGATGCAAATCTTAGGGCAATCTGAAGGACTTCACAGAATTCTTGAAGCTTATGTTGTTAAATTGCTTTATGTTGTCTTTTACAATAACCCAATGAATCCCGAACAGACAGACAATATTTCACTTCACGAAGTCAGTAGCCTTCTTTTCTGTGATGGTGGACAACGGCTCAGCCTCAATCCATTTAGTGAAGTAATCAATGGCTACAATGATATACTTCATTTGTCGCTTCATTATGTGAACGACCAGAGACTGGACAAAGTTTTCATCTACTCGGGCGGTTGCCTAGACACGTTTGTATTTTTCTGACATCCATTACATGCACGAGCCATATTCAGCCCGTCCTGTTACATTGTGGGCCAATAGTATTATTGTCTGAGCACCTTATGCGTGATGTATCTCCCTCCATCGTGACTCTAGCAAATGCCTTCATGGATTTCCCTTAAGACATAATTAGCGTCCTAGGGTCGAAGATACCTCAGATACAATATCATGTATTCTCTCATATACAAAACTGTGTCAATGAGGAAAAAATGGGCACTACGATACTTCACCTTTCTAGCTTCTTTTTTGTCATCGGGCAGCTCAGATTCTAGGAATCTCCTGATCGGGTCCATCCAGGATGGATTGGCTTTTGCTTCCATTTCCATCACATATTTGAAACACATATTCTTTGGCCCGAGGATTTCCAGAGGAATGTCCCGTGGTATCATGGACTTGATTGTGGATGCCAACCATGCCAATGAGTCTGTTTGTTGATTTCACTCTTGACCAATTTGCTTGAATGTCACATTCCTCATCCTTTCAAGTAGCTTTTTCACCTTCTTGAGGTAGGCTATCATATTAGGCTCCTTAGCCTGAAATATCTCATTCAGTTATTGAATAGCCAACTGCGAATCACTATTTACTGTGACATCTCTAACACTGACTGCGTCACACAACTTTATTCTGGCCAAGATTGCCTTATATTCGGCCTCGTTGTTAGTAGCATCAAAAGAAAAACTTATGACATAGCTCAACTCTTCACCGCGCTCATTGCTAAAAATAATACCAGCCCCACATCCTTGTGAATTTACCGACCCGTCCACATACAACTTCCATTTCTCATATTCTTCCTAACCACCAACACATGTGGTCTTTTGGATTCTGTCATAAAATCGGTTAGCGCTTGCCCCTTGATTGACACCCGTAGAAGGTAACAAATATCATACTCACTTAGTTTTATCTACTATTTCACAAGATGACCTAAGGCTTCGGGTATGTGCAAAATTTCCCTAAGAAATTGATCAGTTTATACCCCGATGGGGTATGCTTGGAAGTAAAGACGTAGTTTCTTGACTGCTGTAACTAACAACAGAGCCATTAACTCATGAGGTGGGTATCTAGTTTTTGCTTCAAATAATGCCTTACTGGAATAATATATCGGCTTCTAGACCTTATTTATTTCTTATACTAGCACCAAACAAACAAAATATGGTGAAACTACTATTTATATAAATAACTTCTCACCCGAGATTGGCTTAGCCAGAAGCGGAGGTGGAGTCAAGTATTCCTTAAGCTCTTGGAATGCATCCTAGCACTCGCTTGCCACTTAATCTCTTTTGTTTTTTCTTCTTTATGAGTTGAAAGCGTTGGGGTTATATGCGGCAGAAGCGTGGTTTAGGCGAAATAGTAATTTTAAAATTTTTAAACTTACCGAATAAATTATTCAATATCTAATATGAATAATTTATTCATATTCACCTAAACGTTTTATTCGATATCAAACAAAAATATAATTAATTTAGAAAATATCGCGAAACTTTTACGAAAATATTTTTTTTCGTTAAATAGCATAAAATACATTTACAACCAAACCAACCAACTAATACCACAAGGGGCTACCCAAGTCAGCCCCAATAGTACTTGGGCAGTTCGTGGGTTGTCCTAACGGTGACCAATTCACTGTTTGGACAACCTTTATCTGGTAAGCTCGAAACTCATCCAGTAATGCTATTTTTCACCGTTTTCGTATATTTTCACTCTGAAATAATTTCCGACAATTATTCTAAAGCCCAATACACGTCCAATATATTTAAATAAATTATATTTCATCACAAAATTTCCAAAATTTTCAGATCTGATAAGGATATAAAAATAGTCATTTTTCATACTTTAAATCTAATTTTCTCAACATTAATTTAATTAATATCTACACCAATCAAAGCTACCACAATTGAAGAACTCAAGAATAATTCTAGGTATTATTATAATCATCATAACGCTCTAGAATAGTAACCAATCATCATATGATAAAATTGAATTATTATTGCACGAATATTAATCAATATTACTTCACAGATGCATCTATACTCTCAAATCATCATCCAAATAAAAAAACATCAAAATTAAAGAAAAAAAAAGAAACCCTAGAAGAATTCTAGATACACAAGATTAAGAAAAAAATTTATAAGCTTAATAATATTAAAGATTACCTCAAAATCTCAAAATTTCCTTACGATTTCATCTTGATTTGGTCGCTTTCTCTAAAGAATTATTTTAGAAGCTCTCTAATGGAGCATATTTGGCCATGGCTAAATTTTTTAGGATATATGCCCTAGAACTTCATGTAATATAAACGGTATTATATTTTATGAAATAAAATGATGCATTATTCATTTATCAAAGTGTTTATTTTAATATCGCATATTGTGAATTGTCTTGATTACCCTAGATTACTATGTCCTTTGATTTACAAAGGTGAGGTTGGTGTAGCAATCCCAACCAATAGCTACGTACTTTGGGGATATGGTTTGGTGGGTAGCTGGAGACGTTTGACATAGATATGAAATTCACTCATTCTTACGAGAAGTAGAGGAGTATCTTCCCTAAGGGTAGATTCAGTACTTGAATAGTTAGAGCGCTAAAGTCTTTCTATTATGAATAAGAAGATTAACATTTATAATGGTTATGAATAAATCGTTCTTTAGAGAATCAGTGATACTTAAGGTAAAAATAATTAGAGGGATATAACAGACATTATGACCCGGCTCTAATTATGAGATACTCGTGAATGGTCTAATCCGTATGTAATGACTATATCGATGGATGATAAGTGCATGAAAATATAATTTGAACATCACTAATTCAGCTCTATTGTTAAGTATTTAATCTTAGTTGTTGTTTATTTTATGTTTTATTATTAGGAAGCAATGAAACATGAATATTAGAGAAATTCTATGTGTTTCGTGACCTTACGGACGCATCGAAAGTACGTGGGAAGAGCAAAAATACAGAATCGATAAAACCAGAAACTCAATTGGAGCCGCTGTGCCCACTTTCTGGCACCGCGGTGCCTCATCAGTAATGAATACATACAAAACTACCAAGAGTTGGGCACCTTAACGCCACTTTTCGATGCCGCGGTACCCCGGTAGATGCCCAGAAACTTAATTCAGTCGTGTTTTACATGTACAAGGACTCCAAGACTTCCCTATATATACCCAAGTTTGTCCAAAACCCTAAAAAAAAGAAGAAATACACAACAAAGAGTCCAAATCACATATTTGAGAGAGAAGAACGAGGAAGCTTCAGGCCAGACATGATGCTTCTGCAATCTCTCCAGACCATGTCTCTTTCTTTTATGGAGAACTGATCTCCTAGGCAAAACTAGTGATGAACTCTTGTAATTGACTTCTTATATTCATGTTTTTGATTCTTGAATGTTCGTCAATATTTAATATAATTGGTATCTTGCTGTTCTTTATATCTTATGATTTATAATCCAGAGATTGTGTTTTACTAATTTTCACATAGGAATAGTCATGCTTTTTCTATGTGTGATTGGGGAACCCAGTTGTGATTAGTATTGTTGTTTTATGAGTTAATCTTCTGCTGCAGTATTGCCTGTGGGTATATTGTCAACGTTAGATAGGTCATAATGATAACATAGTATGTTGTCAACATAAAGAAAGTAATTCATCAGTTACTTTAGAATTTAATATGTTTTCAATTGAAATATCTTCCGATTGTTGGTTTGGGATGTGAAACCTTCAGTTGAGTAATAATAGGAATCAACTACTGAATATAGGAACTTGATACAAAAGGGATTCTTGACGCTTTGCTGCTTTTCTCCATTGATAAACCTTACATATTTTTCCATAGCTTTTATTTTACATTACCAATTAAATCTTTTTTCTTTAATTAATTTATTGCTAACATTCACACTAAGTAATTCAGTTCCTTCGTAACCATCTCTCTGAGGAATCGACACCCCAACTATACTGTGATAATTGCACGTACTTGTTGGGCGTAATCAAATTTTGGAGCTGTTGCCGGGGAGACGATGTACGATCAAAAGGAGCAAGTTTGCTTGGTCAATAGCAAAGCGGTAACTTCATTCCATCTTTACTTTTTATTTAATTATTTTATTTCAATTTTAGCCTTAGTTTAAATTTTAATTTTTAGTTTTAATTCTTTTATTTCTGTTTCTTATTTTTATTCATGTTTAATGCATGCCTAGACTTAGGGATCAGTTTGGTAGATTTGTTAGAATTGAAGAGGAAGATTCTGATTTAGAAAGTCTGTTGATAACATTTTGCCACACCATCTACATCTAGCACACACAACATGAGTGATTACGAGAGGCCACCCATTAGGTCTTTTGAGGAGTATCTTCATCCCACTCGCACAGCTACACCATCAAGCATAATATTTCCCCATAATGATAGACTTTAAACCTGGAATGATACAATATCTCCCAACCTTTCATGGTTTGGAGAATGAGAACCCTTATGTGCATATTAGGGAATTTGAAGAGGTTGTAGCAACCTTTCATGACCGATTTAGGACTACAGACACAATTATACTTAAGTTCTTCCCCTTTGCCCTTAAGGATGGAGCTAAAAGCTGGTTGTACTCTTTGAGACCTCGTTCAATAGGATCATGGGGTGAGATGACATAGGTATTTTTCAATAAATACTTCCCACATAATAAGACTAATACTTTGAAAAGACAGATCTCTACTTTCTCCCAGAAAGACAGTGAAATCCTTTATCAAACTTGGGAGAGGTTTAAGGAGATGTTAGCTAGTTTTCCTCACCATGGGTATGAGAGTTGGCGCTTAGTGAGTTACTTTTATGACGGTCTAACCCCTAGGGAGCGCCGATTAGTTGAGACGATGTGCAATGGTGAGTTTATATGAAAGGACCCTGATGAGGCATTAGAGTACTTAAATGACCTATCCGAAAAATCTCACACTTGGACTGAACATAATGTCTTGGATAGCACTGATAAGACATGTTCCACTCCTTCTAGCGGAGGTATACACCACTTTAAGGAAGATGATAGTCTTAAGGCACATGTTGAGCTACTAACTAGAGAGATAAGAGCTTTAAAAGCCAAAGATAGCAAAACTATGCATGCAATAGGCCAATTAAAACCTCAAGGGGTATGTTTTATGTGTAATGAGATTGACAATCTAGCCCAAAAGTGTCATTTATATGGTGAGATGAGGGAAACATATGAGGAATAGTGCAATACCTTAGGGATGTAGAAAAAACATTATATACCGTATTCACATACTTATAATCCTGGTTAGCGAAACCACCCAAATTTCAGTTGGAAACATGAGTCTCAACAGCCCACTCAAACATCATAGCCTAGAAGTTACAGTGCCCCCAGTATCACACACCAACCAATTCTAGAAACTCCTTAGAGGACACTGTGCACACATTTATAGAGGCCCATAGTAAAACTAATCAAAGGATTGAGTCATTAATAGCTCAGATGGTTGAAGAAAATATGGAGATAAAAAGTCAAGTCTCTAAATTAACTAACGTCTTAAGTGTGCATGAACCAGGAAAATTTCCATCTCAGGCTCAACCAAATCCGCAAGGGCAACACATGGTACATGTCGACCATGAAACATCTAATATAAAAGGTGTTAATGCCATAACCACTCGGAGTGGTAAAGAGATAAATAAGCAGAAAACTTCCAACACTAAAGGTGACACCACATGTAGTAATGCAGATATTCTTCACGAAGAACAAGTGGTGCAGAGCCCAGTTCGAGTACCTTTCTCTCAAGCTCTTAGGCCTACTATGAGAGCTACAGACCCTACTAGTGAGATCCTAGAATATTTAAAGCAAGTAAAGATTAACCTTCCATTATTACATGTGATCAAATAAGTTCCCACATATACCAGGTTTTGTCTATGCACCATGAAGAGAAATAATCATGTGAAAAAACTGCATTCCTGACAGAGCAAGCAAGTGTAGTAATTGACCAGAGAGTGTTAGTGTCCTACACATGCCCAAGGTCTCTAAACAAGATTTGTGTGTGAATAATCAAGTAAGTTGCGGAAAATACTTACAATGATCGGCTTTGAAATTTCAAAAGTTTCTTTAGATGCTGGAAGCTCCAAGCTTGAAAATGAGTTCCAAACTCTCGGGTGAGTTTCCCTATCACCTTATTTAACTCTCAAAATTCTAGCAATGATGAATTTTTGCAACAAAAATTCAAGAACAAGAGGGAGGAGTTCACGCCCAAAGGAGGAAGAAAGAGAGAAGATGAATAGTTCACTTTCAAAAAGTGTTGACTTGGTTGGTGTGTTGTGTAATAAATCCAATTTATATTTTGCCAACCACTTCCATCACAAGTTGACAAGTGATGTTAGTTGTGGGTCCCACCCAATTAAATTCCAAATTTAGGTTGGCTTACACAACACACTTTGGGCTCGGGTTCGTTAAATCCGATTAAACGAATTTTCCGTCACGACATAATTAAATCCAATTTAATTAAATAATAATGCCTAGCAAAATTATTACGAAATTCGCTAACGAATTAATTCCAAATTAATTCGTTTGCCCGAATTAAAATCCAATTTTAATTCCGCATTGAAATCCAATTTCAATTTAATATATCCCATATATTATTTTAGCCCAAATAAATAAATTAAATAGAAAAACCCAATTTAACTATTAAATATATTTAATCAATTAATTCCAAATTAATCGCGTTCTCTCTTCTAGATGAATTAATCTCATATTACTTCTTGCCGTAATTAATCCTAGATTAATTTTCTCTCTCATAATTAATCCCAGATTAATTCTGTTCAAGTCAAATGTCATTGGTGAATCTTTGGGAAGCGACCCAAGAGATCCCTGGATATTTGGCAGTAAATACGGTTATCGGACTATCCGACACGTGCTTACCCCATACCACGTTCTCACCGATTTACAAGACATGGTTGGCTTCTAGAAAAGCACCGTGCCTACCCAATTCTCCAGAAATATTCAATGAAGAATATATAATCTGTATCAGACATAGTATACTATGTATTGCGTAATACGATCCAATATCGGATGTCACATGCTAGACATAGGGCTGGAATTGTGTCTGCCCCGTACGAAGCATATATCGGATCATCAGCAACTAGTCTCTGTAATCAGATAATCATGACCTAGTCATATTATCCCGATAGCTGCAGTATTTAAGAGTACTAGTTCTGTATCTTGCGTGATCATCATCTCCATATGACTGAAGTGATACTCCCATCTTGACATCACACCCAATACACTATGATTCTCAGTAAACCCAGAAGAGGCGTACACAGAACCTGTTAAAGCTCCGGATGACCAAAACCAAAGTATACTAATTGTCGCAAGTATTAGCGATGCAAGTCTCAGGTTAAGACCACATACACCTACCTTGATTCGGATTCCCATAGACACATAGTTATAGTACCAATAGGACTCCGAGGGGTCTATCCAGAGCGAAGCTGTTCCCGGTCCAATAGCTAACAGAACCTCTTATCTCACTTGCATAAGTATCCAATACTTAAATATATGAGAACTATGCCGTTAAGCTTCCATAACGCGCACAAGTGCAATACTAGCCTATTCCACATTATCGATGTCCAGTCTCGATAATACTACGACTAGGGATATTTAATGATTAAACCTTTCATGGATTAATACTATCTCATATCTTATTAATCCAGTACTAATCATATTGACTTTTATCATTTATATATCTAAATAATCCAATTACAAAATAATAAAAGAGCAATTTCCTTTGTCACATAGTTAATTTGTACAAAAACACCATGTCTTTTATAAATAGTGATGATATGGGTCATAATTGTCCAACAATCTCCCACTTGGCCTATAGGCAATCACTCAAGTGTCCAACACCTGAACTATGTACATGTCGCTCAAACTTTTACTGGGATATAGCTTTTGTCAGAAGATCTGCAAGGTTATCATCTGAAATGATTTTTGGATCTTCACATCGCCATGATGTGTGATCTCTCGAATCAGATGAAACCATCGAAGTACATACTTGGATCATTGATGAGACCGTGGTTCCTTAGCCTGTGCTGTAGCCCAACTCAGCTGCTAACAGAACTACTCCTAATCCAATTAGGAATTTATAGATCCAAAAGACTTCTTTTGCTGCCTCAGCTGCAATAATGTATTCCACTTTTGTTGTTGAATCGACAACAATATCTTGTTTGGAAGATTTCCAGCTCATTGTTCTGTTGTTCAAACAAAATATGTACCCTTATTGCGACTTACAGTCGTCTTTATTGGTTTGGAAACTTGCATTGGTAAACCCAGTCACCTCAAGTTCTCCTTCCCCATAGACTAAGAAAGCATCCTTAGTTCATCTAAGATACTCAAGGATGTTCTTTTCATCAATCCAGTGACCATCACTTGGATCGGCCTGATAGTGACTGCACATGCTTAAAGCATACGAGACATCAGGTCGCGTACATATCATGGCATACATGATCGGTCCGATTACTTAAGCGATCGGGATCCGATTCATTGATTCTCAATCATCTTGAGTTTTAAGACACATGTCCTTAGATAGAGCGACGTCATGTGACACCAGAAGTAGCCCCTCTTAGACCGATCCATGTTGAATCTCTTCAACACTTTGTCAATGTACGAGCTCTGGAGAGTCCAAGCAGCTTTCTGGATCTATCCCGATAGATCCTTATTCACAGAATAAAGATAGCTTCTCCCAAGTCTTTCATGGAGAATTTTAATGAAAGCCAAGCTTTCACCGATTGTAGCATGGGAATGTCATTGCTAAAAAGAAATACATCATCAATATATAGGACAATAAATTTCAGTGCGCTCCCACTAACCTTCTTATATACATAAGAATCATCTTCGTTTTGAATGAAACAATATTTTAATATGATCTCATGAAAACGTTGGTTCCAAGAACACAATGTTTGCTTCAATCCATAAATGGATCGATTTAACTTGCAAACCTGGTTTGCATGTTTTGGCACGAAAAAACCGTCAGGTTGTTGCAAATAAACATCCTCCAAAAGGTTTCCGTTAAGGAAAGCGGTTTTGACGTCCATCTACCATATTTCATAATCGAAATATGCAGCAATAGCAAGCATTATTCGAATGGATTTAATCATGGCAACAGGTAAAACGTTTCATCATAATCGACACCATGTTGATGATGATACAGTTTCGATATAAGCCTAGCTTTGTACTTTAGTATGTTGTCATCCATGTCTGTCTTCACCATGAAGACCCATTTGCTACCAATAGGCACAATGCCTTCCGGTACATCAACCAATGTCCAAACATGGTTGGTATACATGGAATCCATTTCGGACTTCATAGCCTTTTACATAAAGCGGAGTCGATACCCTGCGTGGCTTCCTCATACGTAGTCGGTTCGTCTTCCTCAATAAGATTAATATCTACATGAGGTGAGATCAGAAACCCATACTCTCAGGTTGTTTTCTGACTCTCTCTGACGTACGCGGTTCTTGTGTATTAGAAGATTATGGAGTAGTCTCATCCTTGATGGACTGTTCGTGTTCCGAGAGGGGTCGGTGCCAGGAACAGTATCACTCCAATTTTCATCGAGTTCACTTTCTTCCCACTTATCATCTGCATCTATGAATTCTTTTTCGAGGAAAACTGCATGAAGAGCAACAAATATTTTATTCTCTTGTGGATTTTAGAAGTAATATTCTTTGGTTTCCCTAGGATAACCTATAAATAGGCACTTATCCGATTTGCGTTCTAGTTTGGTACCATCCAAACGTTTAACATATGCCCAGCATGCCCAAATCTTCAGGAATGAGAAACCCGGTTTCTTTCCTGTCCATATTTCATATGGAGTCTGTCCAAAAGACTTTGACAGAACTTTATTCAAAATAAGTATTGCACTGTTCAATGCGTATCCCCTGAAGGAAATTGGTAGCTCAGTGCGACTCATCATTGATCTTACCATGTCCAATAAAGTTGGTTTCTTTCGTTTCGTCGTTCGACACACACCGTTCAATTGAGTGTTCCGGGAGGAGTCCACTGTGAAAGAATACCATATTCTTTTAAGTAATCTTGAAACTCATTGTATAAGTATTCTTCACCATGGTCCAACCACAATGTTTTAATATTTTTGCCGGTCTATTTTTCTACTTCGTGTCGAAACTCTTTGAATTTATCAAAAGTTTCCAACTTGTGTTTCATAAGATACACATAACCATAACGCGATGCAACATCCGTAAGGGTTACGAAGTATTCATAACCCCCTCTAGCCTAGCTAGACATGAGCCCGTATACGTCACTGTTATCGAGGGCTAACAACTCGGTGGCACGTACACCCTTACCACTAAAAGGTATTTTAGGCATTTTGCCTAATAAATAGGATACGCAGACGTCATATGAATTATGATCAAATCTGTCCAAGTATCCATTCTTTGAAAGAGTGGATATACGAGTCTTGTTAATGTGTCCCAGACGATAATGCCACAAATAAGTTTCATTTATTTTACTCAATTTGAGCCTTTTGTTTGTCATATTATATGTTTGAGATTCGTTTATATTCAAAATATAAAGATCATTATTAACATCTGCTGTACATATCAAAATGTCATCTTTATTTACAAAACACCCAGTGTTCTGGAATACAAAGGTATACCCGCATCGGGTTAAACAAGATACAAATATGATAATCCTAGTCAAACAAGGTACAAAACAACAGTCACCTAATGTAATTACATGCCCCAAGGGCATATGCAAAACATAGGTCCCAACGACCAAAATAGTGACTCTCATCCCGTTTCCAACTCGTAGGTCGATCTCACCTGAAGCCAGTATCCTGCTAATCAGCAGATCCTGCATACCAGTACATATATGAGTGCCACATCCAGAATCAAAAATCCAATTTTTAAAACCAGTAGTGAACATGTTTATAACAAACGTACCTGAATCTGGAGTCTTACCCGCCTTCACTTCCTTCATGTATGCCTTGTACTCACGGCAGTCACGCTTCCAGTGACCCCATTTGCCACAGTGTAGGAAAACATCTTGGGATATGTCCTTAGTCTTCCCAGAAGACTGTGATGATTTGGCCTTGCCCTTTTTCTTCTTTTTCTTCACACTCCAGAAGCCTTCGGCCAAGCCTTGGTCTTATGAGATGTCGAAGTAAGATGCGCTTCGTGCTTCTTGCCCTTCAGAAGCTCTGGCTCTGCCTTTTTCAGCATCGCCATTAACTCTCCAAGAGTCTTCTCTTGGTTCATCGTGTTATAGTTCATGACGAACCCGCCCCAACATTTGGACAAAGACTGTAAGATCAAATCTATAGAAGTCTCAGCCTCGAAGGTTATGCCCAACTGACCTAGCTGTTCGATGTCAGCAATCATCTACGACACATAGTGCTCGATAGATGTACCATCTGACATACGCGAGCGGAAGAGCTTCTTTTGCAATTCATACTTCTAAGATCTAAGATTAGATCTGTGAAGGTCCTTCAATTTCAGCATCTTGTTATAAGGATCCAATCATTTGTTCTGTCAACGAAATTGAGGAGTCATTGCGAAAAGCATGACAGATTAAGCACTAAAGTTATCATCACGATGAGTCTTCCAAAGCTCATGCTCTACTATTTGCTCAACTTCGGGCTCAGGCCCGAGAGGTTTCTCTATGACATAGAGTAACTTCTCGGCTCCCAGGACTATCCTGAATTCATCTCCCAATATGGAAAATAAGAGCCGTTAAAGACATTATCCCCCATGATGATGTCCCTAACGCTAATCTTTCCAGCCATTTCGATTGCAATAGTCCAACTATCCAATCAACGATATCGGGTACATTCAAAATGTAATGGTTACTATAGTCTAACTATATAACCAACTACAATGGAGTAGTGTGAAAACAGTCCAACTGTTCAATGAAAGCAATAAAAGATATTAGTCCAACAAATATAATTTATAACGACCATAAATAAAATAAAAGAGCGCGTTAAGCAAGTATTAAACGAAATTGCAAATTTAATACTGGCCTCCCACTATTTTTCGGCGAGCCTCTAACCCTATGTGGAGTACTCGGGAAACCCAGTTTCCTAGTGGGCTAGGATCCCGTTAAATAACACACAACCTTGAATTTGGCCAACAAGCTGTATGAAACTTAACTAGGTAGATCTCTAAGATCAATTGGATCCCATTCAATTCCTAGATCTATGACCGGCGTAATCACACGCGTATAACGCAAGCGAACATATCATTCAATTAGTATAAAAAGTATCGATCCCACGAGGACTAAAAACCTTTTGTGATCAATTTATGAAGTTAAATGTTTACAAGTATCTAATGGATTGATTGTTTGATTGGGTGGTGACTTTAAAATTAAAACAAGTAATAAAATTGCTTGAAAGTAGATTGAAGAAAATTCAAATTTATAAAACTATCCAGGGTTGTGAATCCTTCCATATCTTTTTAAAAGATGAAGTGATTATTTTACGTTTGTGTAATATATTGGTTTATTAACCTGGAACACGAAATTATGTAAAAGCCTCTTCCGATGGTCAAATATAAATACCCAGTATAACCTAATTAATCATATTCCAATGTTAGCTAAGTTATCTGAATTCATTAAGATTAACTTCCAATTATGGCTACCTCTGCCCGACAAATATATTCCTTTCCTGTAGGAAATCTATTAAAGGTTATCTATCCTCAAGGAAGATCGTGGGCTATTGAGTCTAAGGTATTTAACCTAAAATCTCTTTTCCAAGTTCATTTTAAGTTTACCAGTTCAATTTTATTAATGGCCAGTTAATAAAAAGCATTAGGACTAAGGCTCAATAAATAAACCTTTATATTACCCAAACCGTAATTTAACCCCTTATAAACCGGTGATATTGGAATTCATCACAATCCAGATAACTAACTAGTAACGACACATAACTAGGGCTGGTAAAAACTTAAATAAAATAAAAGACATAAAGTAAATTGCTGAAAATTAAATACTGAAAAGTAAATTGCTGAAAAGTAAATTGTTGAAAAGTAAATTGCGGAAAAGTAAATTGCTGAAAGGTAAATTGCTGAAAGGTAAATTGCTGAAAAGTAAATTAAGTAAAAGTACAATAAAAGAAAATGTTGGGGGTTAGAAGATCCACTTTTATTACTACTATTTTAGATATCCCCCTTAATATAATATATTAACTTTGCGTGATAATTACCAACAAGCCATATAGGCGGTATCCTGATTAAGTGAAATTAATATTTAATTACCAATCGACCAACTAGGCGGTATCCATGCTTAGTCAGGTTAAAACCAATTTATAATTAATTACCAACCGACCAATATGGCGGTATCCTCGTTAAGTCATATTTTAAATAGTTATTATATTATAATTAAGGGAGATTAATCTAAATAGCAATAATAAAAGCTTTACCTTTTACCCCAATAAAGGGAGTTACCTCCTCATTGCGTAAAAAGTAAAAAAAAAAACTAAAAAGTAAAGAAAGGAAAGTACTGTACGTAAATTTAAATTGCGGAAAGTAAAGACTAAAAACTAAAGAAAAGAAAGTACGAAAGCAGAAATTAATTACTGAAAGCTGTAAATAAACAAACAAAATAAAATCTTCTTAGTTATTCTTAAGGAATTTCAAAGAAGAAAGTATGAATTTACAAATGAAATGGCTTGGTATTTATAGGCAAATTTTTGCCTCCATCAAATCATCCACCAAATCCATTATTAATTGCTCCACTAATTCCACCAAATCTATTATTAATTGATATTATTTTTGGTGGGAGCTTGACTATTTTTAATTTTTATTTATTTATTTATTTTCTTGCTTTGAAAATGACTTTAATAATTACGCATAACATACTTTTGGATGTTTCATCAATTTCGGTCATACAATATTCAGAATTCAAAATTGTTTTGTTCTTCAACATTGTAGATCTTTGAGTCTTCTTTAATCTGGAACTTGAATCAGCGCAATACGATATCGAAATAAAAAGTTATGCCCAATATACGACAGTTGCGCAAAATTAGAATTTCTGAAACTGCACTTTGTTAGAACGCTCTTTCAAGTTTCCAATCTCCAAAATTAATATATCAAGTCCAATTTTTCCCTTTATTTGACCCATATTTCATCCTAAATGATTTCATTGAGTCCCAATATTATTTTGAAAAAATAAACTAAAACACATCAAAACGTTCATCAAACCCGAGAAACTAAACAAAATATTAAGTAAAAAGGCGGTAAATGTTGATATATTTTCCGCTCATCACACCCTCAAACCTAATATATTGATATTCCTCGAGCAAAACAATAAAATAAAATACAAGAAACAATTAAAATTAAACTAAACCACTTTCGTAGGGATCACGGTTGCATTTAGCGTATGCAACAAGCCTTTAAACCCCTAGGTGTCCCTAGTGGACGAGTTGTAGTCTCGTGAGGGCTTACATCAATGATACCCACAAACGTTTGATAAAAGTAAAAAGATAGTAAAACTAATGCACACAAAAGTAAAAAGACAAGTGAAAAGAGAGTAAAGAAGTTAGTGACTAAACAGATGAAACCTCTAATCCAAGTCAAAAGTAGTTTTATTTCTTTTTAAATTACCGAATAAGTAAATCTCTCCGATTATTTTTACCATTCTCCATATACACAGTCAACAAAATATTAATCAACTCATTTTGCCCACAATAGTCATGAGTGTAGTTGAGAAGCGAGTAATATTTTTGTCTTAAGTTTTATCAGAATTCACACCTTTTTTAAGCAATGGAATGATTTTTTTTTATTTTTTGATTTTTGGATTTTTTTTATTTATATACAATATCTTCCATCTATGTAGCGAGCTTTGGGCCAGTGGCTCCCAAACCAGTTGGTTTTAGGGCACTAGGTGTTAAGATACCCATACGGACTTAATTACTCAGACTTCAGATATATATATTTTTTTGCAACATCTTCGATCCATGTAGCGAGCTTTGGGCCAATGACTCCCAAACCAGTTGGTTTTAGGGAACTAGGTGTTAAAACACCCTTCCAGACTTAATAACTCAGATCTCAGACATTTTTTTTTACTCCATCGCTTTTTATAGATGCTTCCTCCAATTAAACTAGAGCACTGAATATTACAAACTTTTCAATTACAGCTTATGTCTGTATGTTACCATGTATGCTGATAATACCTGTCGACTGAGCATATGAAGATTCATTTTAGTCAGTATTATGGAGAATTCACAAATTAAATAATTTAAAAGGAAATAAAAAAAAATTAACTTGTTCCGAAATAGGTTGAGATACGTCTCAGGAATGGAAATTCCTTAAACAGTTATCTCACACCAATTTCACCTGATTAATCAAATAAAAACACAAAAATAAAAAATATATTTTTTTTGATTTTTGTAAAATTTTTCAATTTTTTTTTGGCTTTTTCGAAAATTTTTGACTAAAAATAAAACAATAAGAACAAGATACAATTTAACTATTCTCCTCCCCCAAACCTAAATGAGACATTGTCCCCAATGTCTTAAACAGTAGAAGAAGAGTTTAGAAAACCGTATCTGGTTAAACTGAAATTCTATATCTAAATGAAAAGTTAAAGGTTAAGATCCAGATTTATCCGACGCCTCTTACCACGATCATTATCGGACCAGTTTATCTTGGAAAAATGGGGTAAATTTGAGGTTCAAAGGCTAAGATTGGTCAATTAAATCTGGGGCAGTTCTGGCAGTAAAGAGGAGTTCTTTTACAAGCTTTGACACGAACCCATTTCTCCGGGCATCATCAAGAACACATAAAGAAAATCATAAAATCCATCAACATTGTATAGTCCAAGCGGTTTCTGGTGTATTTTCAAGTTTGCCCAAGATAGTACTGTAAAAATTTCCTCCATAGTGCCCAAGCCTCATGGCAAAGCAATAAAAGCATCGGCACGGTTAATCATCTCTACCAGTCGTTCAGACATACCTGACACAATTAGTTCCTCGCCGTTTGATGATCCAATAAGATTCACCTTCGCCAAGGGTTTTGGGATGATTCCCAAGACTTGACTGCCTCCATCATGTACAGCCTTTAAAACGATCCTCATTAGTCCAAGATTGTCACCGCCATATACTAAGTGCATATTCCTTGCAGCAATGACTCGACCCAATTCTTGTGCCGTTGTTACGTATTCTGGTTTAACACCAACACTGTACCGTAAAACCCACCTATTTTTTTCAACCCGTCTTCTTGAAGTAGCTTCCATTTTTATCTGGATGCCTTCAAAGGTGCAATGATGAGTTGAATTATAGAACCTGAAAAAGGTGAGTAATAATAGCACCAGTATCTTCCAAAGGACGATTAGTAGCAAAATAGTAAATCGTGAAAAGTCAAAAAGTAGCGGATCTTTTCGGAGAAAATAACAAAACAAATCACAATTATTAGGAAAAGACAAAGAGATATAATATTTACAATAATGTAACGGCTTGAATGACGTCTATGCGTCAGAGACAAGCTTCCCATCCAATTTTCTTATAAATTGGAAAACAGGGTCTTTTAGAGTCAGATTCCCAAGATTTAATTGTTGTTTTTCTTTATGGAATTGTGCATATAACATGCGAATTTCATGATACACATATCCACTGGGATGCGTCTCAAGAGTTTTAGATATGTCATCCAAAGACTCCTTACTCAAGCCATCCATAATGAAATTAATCTTATCTTCGCAGTTATTAGACACCATTCCAAAAGATCGACAACGAGTATCACAAAACATACAAACACATTTATAACAAACACACATTCTTTTGGCTCTTCTCTTTTTAGCATATGTGCTTCTTCCTAAACCATGCATATGTGAAATAAAAGAGTCAGAGGGCTCACCTACCAATTGGACTCGTGCTTCAATAATCCAATAAATGTCAGTAGGAATACCCTTGATCATCAGTAGTCTCATCCGTTCCAAGCGAGCTTTGTAAACTTTCATCAGAGATTTATGAGGGAGAGAAGGAAATTGCTTGTGAAGATTTGCGAGAACTTCTTCCATCCTGAAATGACTTAACCTGCAAAAACTAAACACAACAATTTAAATCACACCAAATCACAATATATACACAAATTGCATGGGTTGCCTCCCAGCTAGCGCTAATTTTAATGTCGTCAGCTAGATATGATTTCCTGAATGTTAGGCTGGATCTGAAAGTGTGAGACTTTCTTTTTGTCGCTCAAATAATTCTCCCCAGTAGTGCTTGACACGCTTATTTTTAACCTTGAATGTTTTGTTGGAGTCGGGATCATGTAACTCAACGGCTCTATCTGGTAAAACCTTAGTGATTAGGAATGGACCTGACCACCGTGATTTTGCCTTCCATGGAAATAGTTTCAACCTTGATTTGTTTAACAGTACCCTCTGCCCTAGTTCCAGTTGTATGCGCACTAACTTCTCATCATGTCTCTTCTTGGCCATTTCTTTGTACAATTTGGCATTCTCAAAAGGTTGTATATGTAATTCCTCCAATTCATTGAGCTGACAAAACTGTTTCTCTTCTATTGCTTGTAGGGCAATACTTAGCTTCTTCAGTGCGCAATACGCTTTATCTTCAGGCTCCACAAGTAATTGACATGCTTTAAGTTTGTCAGTAGAACTTTGCATTGCATTAGAGTTCTGGATGGTACTATTTATCACATCAAGTCTGAAACATTCCTCCTTATTTTCATCATCTGAGAAATTTATGGCCTTGAAAACATTGAATGTTACTTCTTGGTCTTGTAGCCTCATGGTTAGTTCTCATTTTTATACATCAATAATGGTTCGACCAGTAGCCAAGAATGGTCTCCCGAGGATGATCGGTACATCTTCATCTTCCTCAATATCAAGGATAATAAATCTGCTGGGAAAATGAATTTGTCAACTTTGACCAGCACATCTTCAACTACATCTTTCGAAAATACGAGCGTTCTATCAGCAAGTGTAGAGAGACTGAGGTGGGGTGGAACTGAATTTTTCTTGATTTTTTTCCTTTGCTTCTTTTTCCTCCATCTGTGAAACTGCATCTTTGGGAACCTCTTCAATTGTTTCCTTGATTCCAACATCTTTGTTGATTTCAGTATCGCTTTTCAAAGTAATGGCTTGGCATTGTTCCTTCCATCGGTTCCTTGGATTTGGTTTGTGTTGTTAGGAAGGTTCCCTGTCGGTCTGTAACTCTGAGCATTGGCCAGTTGTCCAATTTGATTCTCCAGTGTTTTGATAGAAGCAAATTGGCTTTGAAAAATAGCATCATATGTTGCTTGTTGCTTTTTGAACATCTCTGCAATCCATTCTTTCATTTCTAGTTCTTTTTCAAACTTCTGGCTTTTGTTTTGCTGTTGAAATCCAGGTGGTGGATTGTTCTTTTGCCCTGAATTGTTGTTCCATGAAAAATTGGGATGATTCCTCCACCGTGGATTGTAGGTGTTGGAATATGGATTGTTCCCCTATCTATTGAAATTGTTGACATAGTTCACCGTTTCTTCATGTTGGTTTGGTTTTGGTGCCTCTCTATATGGTGAACTTGTGGCTCTGGTATTGTTTACAACTTGCGTGCTAAGTGTTTCCAGGCTTTTGCACATTTTCTCCAACTTAGTATTCACTGTTGAGTTAGCTCCAACTTCATAAATTCCTGCAATTCGTTGAATCATGCTCCTTTCTGTTGGCCACAATGAATTGGTGTTAGCCATTTCTTCGATTAAGTCTCAGGCTTGATCTTCTCCTTTTGCCATCAAAGCTCCTCCAGCAGCAGCATCAATTGTGGTTCTCATCAGTCCAGAAAGTCCATTATAGAAAGTTTGGACTTGAAGCTATTTTGGAATCTCATGGTGAGGATGTTTCCGGAGCAAATCTTTGTACCTTTCCCAAGCTTCGTAAAATGGATTCTGAATCTTGTTGTATAAAAGATGTGATGTCATTCCTCAACTTTGCAGTTATGGCTGGTGGAAAGTACTTTGCAAGGAATTTTATGGCTAGAGTGTTCCAAGTTGTGATCGAACCTGCTGGTAGTGAATGTAGCCAAGCTTTGGCTCTGTCTTTCAAGGAATATAAAAAAACTTACAGTCTCATTGCTTCTTCTGATGCTCTGTTGTAGTTGAAAGTGCCACAAACTTCCATGAAGTTGCTGATGTGGGCATTAGGATCTTCAGTTGCATTCCCCTCAAACCGTACTGACTGCTGAATCATCTGAATGCATGTTTTGATGTCACACACATTTGCTGGTAAGGGAGGAAGTACAATACATGAAATGAGGTCGTCAACCACTGTAATGGTTCTGTCTCGAATGGGAATTGGTGGTGCAACCTCCAAAGGTTTATGTTAACAATTTCTTCTTGGCCTTCTCGCCTTTCCCTTCTCAACTGTCTGATGGTTCTTTCAATCTCTGGGTTAAGCGATCAGAGTTCAAAGCTTCTGGTTTGTCTCATGTAGTGTCTGAGAACCTGAAACAAGTGAAAACAAAAACAATAAGTAAAAATAAAATTAGATACAAGTAAAGGTATCTAACCTCAAAACTAATAGTGAAAGATAAATAAGTCCCCGACAACGGCGCCAAAAAATTGACCGGCGTAATCACACGCGTATAACGCAAGCGTACGTATTGTTCAAGTAGTATAAAAAGTATCGATCCCACGAGGACTTAAAACCTTTTGTTATCAATTTATGAAGTTAATTTTTTACAAGTATCTAATGATTGATTGTTTGATTGGGTGGTGACTTTAAAATTAAAACAAGTAAATAAAATTGCTTGAAAGTAGATTGAAGAAAATTCAAATTTATAAAACTATTCAGGGTTGTGAATCCTTCCAATATCTTTTTAAAAGATGAAGTGGTTATTTTACGTTTGTGTAATATATTGGTTTATTAACCTGGAACACGAAATTATGTAAAAGCTTCTTCCGATGGTTAAATACAAATACCCAGTATAACCCAATTAATCATTTTCCTATGTTAACCAAGTTATTTGAATTCATTAAGATTAAGTTCCAATTATGGGTACCCCCGTCCGACATGTATATTCTTATCATGTAAGAAAATCTATTAAATGGTTATCTATCCTCAAGGAAGATCGTGGGCTATTGAGTCTAAGGTCTTTAACCTAAAATCTTTTTTCCAAGTTCATTTTAAGTTTACCAGTTCAATTTTATTAATGGCCAGTTAATAAAAAGCATTAGGATTAAGGCTCAATAAATAATTTTTTATATTACCCAAATCGTAATTTAACCCCTTATAAACCAGTGATATTGGAATTCATCACAACCCCAGATAACTAACTTAGTTACGACACATAATTAGGGCTGGTAAAAACTTAAATAAAATAAAAAAAACATAAAGTAAATTGCTGGAAATTAAATACTGAAAAGTAAATTGCTGAAAAGTAAATTGCTGAAAAGTAAATTGCGGAAAAGTAAATTGCTGAAAGGTAAATTGCTGAAAAGTAAATTGCTGAAAGTAAATTGCTGAAAAGTAAATTAAGTAAAAGTACAATAAAAGAAAATGATGGGGTTAGAAGATCCACTTTTATTACTACTATTTTAGATATCTCCCTTAATATAATATATTAACTTTGCGTGATAATTACCAACCAGCCATATAGGCGGTATCCTGATTAAGTCAAATTAATAATTAATTACCAACTGACCAACCAGGCGGTATCCATGCTTAGTCAGGTTAAAACCAATTTATAATTAATTATCAACCGACCAATATGGCAGTATCCTCGTTAAGTCAGGTTTTAAATAGTTATTATATTATAATTAAGGGAGATTAATCTAAATAGAAATAATAAAAGCTTTACCTTTTACCCCAGCAAAGGGGAGTTACCTCCTCATTGCGTAAAAAGTAAAAAACTGAAAAGTAAAGAAAGGAAAATACTGTGCATAAAAATAAATTGCGGAAAGTAAAGACTGAAAATTAAAGAAAAGAAAGTGCGAAAGCGGAAATTAATTACTGAAAGCTGTAAATAAACAAACAAGATACAATCTTCTTAGTTATTCTTAAGGAATTTCAAAGAAGAAAGTATGAATTTACAAATGAAATGACTTGGTATTTATAGGCAAAATTTTGCCTCCATCAAATCATCCACCAAATCCATTATTAATTGCTCCACTAATTGGTTCACCAAATCCATTATTAATTTCTATTATTTTTGGGGGAGCTTGACTATTTTTAATTTTTATTTATTTATTTATTTATTTATTTTTTTACTTTGAAAATGACTTTAATAATTATGCATAACACACTTCTGGATGTTTCATCAATATCGGTCATGCAATATTCAGAATTAGAAATTATTTTGTTCTTAAAATTTGTAGATCTTTGAGTCTTATTTAATCTGAAACTTGAATCAGCTCAATCCGATATCGGAATAAAAAGTTATGCCCAAAATACGACAGTTGCGTAAAATTGGAATTTCTGAAACTACACTTCGTTCGAACGCCCTTTCAAGTTTCCAATCTCCAAAATTAATATGTCAAGTCCAATTTTTGCCCTTATTTGACCCACATTTCATTCTAAATAATTTCATTGAGTCCCAATATTATTTTATCTGTAAAATAAACTAAAAAACATCAAAATGTTCAGCAAACCCGAGAAACTAAACAAAATATTAAGTAAAAGGGACGATAAATATTGATATATTTTCCGCTCATCAATCCGGTAGGTGGACCTCCAAGTCCAAAACATATATCTATTATATTTCCTAACCTTTTCCTCTGAATCAACTAAGCCTTGGCTTTGGCTCAACAAGCTTAATGATTCCAGTTAAGCGTGACCCATTGACAGTGGGAAAGCTTCATAATCTACGTCGATGTACAGAAGTGACATTGACTTTGGCCAACAAGTCACAACTGCCCAAGACATGCGATATATAACAAAGATTTCGTGGTTCAAACACATCCGCGATGGACAGTGATCTTGACTTTGGCCAACAAATCAAAGTCAATCTTGGATCTTGAGAGAGAACCACTCAATGGAAGGAAAAGGCTTAATATTAAAGTGAGGGTTTTTTGTGTAAATTGGCAACCAATTTATTATCTTTGATTAGGTCTCATCATATACCCTTAGACATGCATTCTAAAAGCATAATAAGGCACGATAAATTAATAATGATATGCGGATGGATATATAATACAATTGTTCCTAGAACATATCACTCTCTCTTTCCTCTCTCCCGCTAGCACTTTACTTTCTTCTACCCAATTACATAACACTAAAAGAAACCTCATTTACATTGAGGGGAATTGGTGAGAAGAGAAATACAAAGAGAATATGAGGTGAAAGGCTGGACACGCAGATCCAATGTAATAAATAAGTACCATACTTACAATAACTTCCAAAATTGCCCCACATATCTAATATCCATCCGATATACATTATTCATATAAATACATCCAAGTATTCACACAAAGCATGTTTTCAATCAATCTAATCCAATTAATTGATCTTTGATTAGTGACCATCTAATGTTCATACAATGGTTTGATTTTCGCGAGTCCAACTCGTTTAAGAATAAATACTAAAAGTAAGTATTCTTGAATTATATCGAACTATAATTTTAAATCCAATTTTAAATTGTATCCAATACTAATTCATGTTTAATTCCAAATTAAACAATTACACTTATTTTAGTGCCTTTTGAACTTGGATTCCAAATCCAATCCAATTGGGTCTCAGAGGCCCAATTAGCATTCAATGCCAATTCAATTAAAGTCCAATGGGATTTCAATTAATTCTTTAGGCATGGGCTTTGGCAATTATGGATCCAACCCAAGATGCCAAGGCCCAATTAGGAATCACCGTATGCCAAAAATCAATTTAGGCCCATTATGCCCAATTAAATTATTAAAGGCTCAATGTCATATTTTGGACTTTATGGAAATGGTTTTAGGCTCAATTGGATCCAACCCAATTGTCCAAAACCATACTTGGCCCAACCAAGCCCATTAGCCCAAATACAACAATATTAAATTAACATAATATTCCAAAATCATATTAATTCAATTACAGTGTAATTAATATAATTAATCAATTAATCTAATGTTTCCAAAACACTAATTAATCCAATTAATCATGCTTAAATATTTCAATTCATGTCCAACACAAATTGAAGCAAAATCAACTCATTCAACATGCTCAAACTCACAGTAATTACATGAAATAATACCCAATTTTGATTTCATTTCAATTAAATCAACAGTCAATATTCATTTCATGCTTTTAACACATCCAATTGTCAAAATAAAAAAATTACCATGAGTAATCTAAGGGTTCAAGTTTCGGCCAAGTGAGGAATTGGGGGAAAATTAATCTAATCAATTTTTTCACAAATCCAATGATACACAAATCCAATTCATCATCATCTAAACACAACCAAACAACCAATTTGGAAAAAATCATGCTCCAAGCAAAAATACCAAAATTAAAGTTAAGAACCCTAAAATTCAAATCAAGTTTAGATTGGATTTGATACCATTGTTAGTGTCCTACACATGCCCAAGGTCTCTAAACAAGATTTGTGTGAATAATCAAGTAAGTTGCGGAAAATACTTACAATGATCTGCTTTGAAATTTCAAAAGTTTCATTGGATGATGGAAGCTCCAAGCTTGAAAATGAGTTCCAAACTCTCGGGTGAGTTTCCCTATCACCTTATTTAACTCTCAAAGTGCTAGCAATGGTGAATTTTTGCAACAAAAATTCAAGAACAAGAAGGAGAAGTTCACGCCCAAAGGAAGAAAAAAGAGAGAAGATGAATAGTTCACTTTCAAAAAGTGTTGACTTGGTTGGTGTGTTGTGTAATAAATCCAATTTATATTTTGCCAATCATTTCCATCACAAGTTGACAAGTGATGTGAGTTGTGGGTCCCACCCAATTAAATTTCAAATTTAAGTTGGCTTACACAACACACTTTGGGCTCGGGTTCGTTTAATCCTATTAAACGAATTTTCTGTCACGACATAATTAAATCCAATTTAATTAAATAATAATGCCTCGCAAAATTATTACGAAAGTCGCAAACGAATTAATTCCAAATTAATTCGTTTGCCCGAATTAAAATCCAATTTTAATTTCCCATTGAAATCCAATTTCAATTAATATATCCAATATATTATTTTAGCCCAAATAAATAAATTAAATAGAAAAATCCAATTTAACTATTAAATTTATTTAATCGATTAATTCAAAATTAATCGCATTCTCTTTTCTAGACGAATTAATCCCAGATTAATTCTTGCCGCAATTAATCACAGATTAATTTTCTCTCTCATAATTAATCCCAGATTAATTATGTTCGAGTCAAATGTCATGGTGAATCTTTGGGAAGCGACCCAAGTGATCCCTGGATATGTTGGCAGTAAATACGGTTTTCGGACTATCCGACACGTGCGTACCACGTACCACGTTCTCCCCGATTTACAAGACATGGTTGGCTTCTAGCATAGCACCGTGCCTACCTAATTCTCCAGAAATATTCAACGAAGAATATATAATATGTATCAGGCATAGTATACTATGTATTGCGTAATACGATCCAGTATCGGATGTCACATGCTAGGCCTAGGGCTGGAATTGTGTCTGCCCCGTACGAACCATATATCAGATCATCAACAACTAGTCTCTGTAATCAGATAATCATGACCTAGTCATATTATCCCGATAGCTGCAGCATTTAAGAGTACTAGTTCTGTATCCTGTGTGATCATCATCTCCATATGATTGAAGTGATACTCCCATCTTGACATCACACCCAATACACTACGATTCTCAGTAAAACACATGTCTTTTACAAATAGTGATGCTATGGGTCATAATTGTGCAACAGAGGGCCCCACCAAAATACAAAGATCCAGGATGCCTCATTATTGCTTGCCACATTGGCACATATGAGTTTCGTCAGGCTTTATTAGATTTAGGTGCTAGTGTTAATCTTATGCCATATTCTATCTACATTCAGCTAGGACTTGGAGAGATTAAACCTACATCTGTGGTTCTATAGTAAGCTGATCGCTCTATCAGAACACCGCAGGGAGTAATTGAGGATGTTTTACTTCAAATCGATAACTTTTACTATCCTGTTGATTTTCTGATTTTAGATACCCAATCTGTGGTTAAAATGAGTCAAAAATCCCTCCTATCTTAGGTAGACCCTTTCTTGCTACAGTTAATGCCCTTATCAATTGCATGAATGGTCTCATGAAGTTATCATTTGGGAACACGACACTAGAAGTGAATATCTTTCATGTTGAGAAACAACTGCAAGATGATGACGAGTGTCATCATACATACCTGATAGACACAGTCGTACCTGAAATAGCCTCCATACAATATTATTATAACCCTCCCGAACTAGAAATGACCCCAAAGAACCATAAAAGGAGGAAAATAAGACTCAGTGCTCACTTGAAGATGATCCCTGGAAAGTTAAAAAGGAGGTTGAGCCAATTTGTCCATATGTGCAGCCTAACATTTCAACCATCAGTAGACCATGGGGGATCCATGGATAAATAGCCACAGCCAGCCAAATTTTTTTTTTTCATGTCTTAATCACTCATGGAAGCCACCATGACCATTTGGGTGATTGTGTCTGGCTGAAGACGTTAAACTTAACGTTAGCGGGGAGGCAACCATTGCATCTATATTTATTTTATTTTATTTTATTTTTATTTTTAATTTTGTTTTCTTTACTTCAGTTTTATTTTATTGTGTGCTAATGGCATGTTTATTATTTGCATGGTTATTTATGCAGGTGTTAGCACAACCCACACAGCCCACAAAACCAAAGTCTTACCAGCGGGAGCCTTATAAACTCAATGCATGGTAATGTTGTTCCTCACTCTTTTTTCTTTCTGTTTATCTTACATTGAGGACAATGTTTATCTTACATTGAGGAATGTTTCTTTCCTCACTCATATGCTTTATGAAGTTGTTCATGCGTTATCCCTGTTGTCATATCTATTAAAAAAATTCAGTCCTTGATAGTAAATCATAAGTCCAATGATGAGTATTGTTTGCTTTAGGATGAAATCTTAGAAATGATACATTCCTAATGTACTTTTATCTGATACCTTGAGTAGTTGATCTAGGTTAGACTCGTAAGCACTTAACTATAGGTTTTTAGTAGTGATAACCTAGGTAGTTGGCAAAGTGACTAGTTAAAGAAATTGCATGTCGATGAATGACCGTTTTCTTAGAGTCTATCCTGATTTGCTAGTGTTATGATGTATGGTATGGTTAAAAATAAAAGCAGAAAGTTTTGAAAGAAGAAAAAAAAAAGAAGAAATTAAACTACCTATAACCGATAAACGTGAAGCTACCAATGGGCGAGTGTTAGGACCACCATGAAGAGAAATGCTACCTTAAAGAGTAGGTTTGTTAAAAAAAGAAAATATTTTGAAAGAAGAAAAAGAAAAAATAATTCATACCGTACTGAGCAAAGAAAGGCAATTACAGATCATATTTGAGATATCTAGGTTGGTTTGACCTATCAGATCCCAATTTTTAAACGAAATCATTGAGTTGGCTTACCTAGGAGTCGAGCCGTGAATGAACCTTTTCATACACACACACTGTGAGTCTGACTTAGATGATTTATTCAAAGGCTTGGATTTGAGTTGCATTGAGTACTTTGAATGTTCTCTGATTCCATTGCTAGGCATTATCTGAGGACAATAATATGTGTAACTATTGGGACTATTTTATTTTTTTATGATTCCATATGTTTTGAATGACGTTTGTGGGTGTCTTCGCTGTAAGCCCTCACGAGACTATAACTCGTCCACTAGGGCCACCTAGGGGTTTAAAGGCTAATTGCATATGCTAAATGCAATCGTGATCCCTACGAAAGTGGCTTAGATAGTTTTTATTTATTTATTTTTAATTTAGTTTAGTTTACATTTTATTTTTGTGCTTGAATTGCTAGGGACTAGTAATAAGCTGGTTGATGGTTGTGATAAGTGCATAAAAATGTACTTTGAACATCACTAATTCAGCTCTATTGTTAAGTATTTAATCTTAATTGTTGTTTATTTTATGTTTTATTATTAGGAAGCATTGGAACATGAATCTTGGAGTAATTCTACGTATTTCGGGACCTTACGGACGCATCGAAAGCACGCGGGAAGAGCAGAAATACAAAATTGGCAAAATCAAAAATTCAATTGATGCCATAGTACTCACTTTCTGGCACCGTGGTGCCTCCTCAGCAATGCATAAATATAAAACTCCCGAGAATTGGGCACGGCAATACCACTTTTCGGAGCCGTGGTGCCCCGGCAGATGCCCAAAAACTTAATTTAGTTGTGTCTTACATATACAAGGACTCTGAGAATTCCCTATATATACACCCAAATTTGTCCAAAACCCTAAAAAAAGAGAAGAAATACACAATAAAGATTCCAAATCACATATTTGAGAGAGAAGAACGAGGAAGCGTAGGCCAGACATGATGCTTCTGCAATCTCTCCATGTTATGTCTATTTCTTCTATGAAGAACTGATCTCCTAGGCAAAGCCAGGGATGAAATCTTGTAATTGACTTCTTATATTCATGTTTTTGATTCATGAATGTTCGTCAACGTTTAATATAATTGGTATCTTGTTGTTCTTTATTATCATTTGATTTATAATCCAGAGATTGTGTTTTACTGATTTTCATATAGGAAAAGTCATGCTTTTTCTATGTGTGATTGGGGAACCCAGTTTTGACTGGTATTGTTATTTTATGAGTTAAAATTCTGCTGCAGTATTGCATGTGGGTATATTTTCGACGTTAGACGGTCATAATGATAACATAGTATGTTGTTAACATAGAGAAAGTAATTCATCAGTTACCTTATAATTTAATATGTTTTGAATTGAAATATCTTCTGATTATTGATTTGGGATGTGAAACCTTCAGTTAAGTCATAAAACAAATCAACTACTGAATATAAGAACTTGATACAAGAGGGATTCCCGACGCTGTGCTGCTTTTCTCCATTGATAACTCTTACGTATTTTTCCATAGCTTTTATTTTAAATTAACAATTAAATCCATTTTCTTTAATTAAGTTATTGCTGTTAGTGTCTTATACATGCCCAAGGTCTCTAAGTCATGATATTGTGTGTGAATGATCATGAAAGTTTGCGGAAAAAACTTACATTGAACGGATGTTGGTTTTCAAAAAATTCTTTGTATGTTGAAGAAGCTCCAAGCTTTGTTGAATGAATCCAACCCAAGGGTGAGTTTCTCTATCACCTTAATCAACTCATTTAAGTGCTAGCTCAAGAAAATTTTGGCAACAAAAATTTCTTTTCCAAGAGAGAGGCTCACGACATTTTTGAGGAAGAAGAGATAAGTTGTGTTTTTGATATTTTGTTTCTAAAACTAATACACCAAAGTCAACTTTCAAAAGTGTATATGCTTTTCCAAAAAGCAAAACAAAGTGTGTTTGATGAGACCTTAACAAAGATAATAAATTAGTTGCCAATTTGCACTCGAAAAACCCTCGCAAAATATTAAGTGTCTTTCCTTCCATTGAGTGATTCTCACTCAAGATCCAAGACTGACATTGGCTTGTTGGCCAAAGTCAAGGCCTTTGTCCATCGAGGATGTGTTTGAATCACGAGAGCTTTGTTCCATGTCAGTGTCTTGTCCAAGTTGTGGTTTGTTGGCCAAAGTCAAGACCACTTCTTGTCCATCGACATTGATTACGAAGCTTTCCATGGTCAATGGATCGCGCTTAACTGGGATCACTAAGTTTGTTGTGCCAAAACCAATGCTTAGTTGATTCAGAGGAAAAATGTTAGGTAATACATTAGATGTATTGGCATATATAAGATATATGTTTCGGACTTTGATGTCCCCCTACCGGATCTAGGAATTGGATTGGATCAATCGATCTTAGAGATCTACCTATTTAATTATCATACAATTTGTTGGCCAAAGTCAAGATTGTGTGATATTTAACGGGATCCTAGCCCACTAGGAAACGCGGTTTCCCGAGTACTCGACAGAGGGTTAGAGGCTCGCCGAAAAATAGTGGGAGGCAAGAATTGAATTTGCAATATTCGTTTATTACTTGCCATACGCGCTCAATCACAAATATCATTCGTCAAATATATTAAATGTTAGTTGGACTAATATTTAAATCGTTGTTTGATTAAATAGTTGGACTATATATTCAAACTATTCATTTATAGTTGATTTTATAATTGGATTATAGTAATCAATATAATTGATTTTAATCTATTAAAATTATAGTTGATTAAATAGTTGAACTATTGTAATCATTATAATAAATAGTACCAAAATCATTAATTAAATAGTTAGACTATTAGAATCAAGATAAAATTGAAAGATTGACATTTAAAACATAATCCTAAGGAAAATGTATTTAAATGGTTTAATTTTCAAATTGGGAATAAATTTCAGGATGGTCCTGGAAAATAATAAGTTACTTTATTTAATAAAATAACGTATTATGCCTAAGCCCGGAGTTAAGCAAATAGTAGAGCATAATCTTTGGAAGATTTATGTGATGATGACTTAAGTGCTTAATCCATTAAGCTTGTCGCAATAGACTCCTTAATTTCTGAATCAGGACTAAAGATTAGATCCTTAAAGTATGATAATGAAATTGAAGGATCTTCATAAATCTATCTTTAGATTTTAGAAGTACTAAATTGCAATAAATAATTCTTGGAGAATTAATGACTATTCTCAAGGAGATAAAGTCAAAGTTTGCAATTAGGCAAGTAGCGCAAGGTGCACCTTACTTCGATATTCTAGAAACCCGAGGCTTGGCCAAAGGCTTCTGGAATGTGGAAAAAGGGCAAAGGCAAAATCATTATAATCTTCTGGGAAGATAAATGACATATCCCAAAATGTCTGCTTAAATATGGCAAACGGGATCGCGGAAGCGTCACTGCCGTTTGGACAAAGCAGACATAAAGGAATTGAAGACGAGCAAGGCTCTGACTTCAAATATGTTTGTCATAAATATATTCACTACTAGTATTAAAATTAGATTTTAAATACTTAGTGTGATATATATATATATATATATATATATATATATATACTGATGTTCAGAATCTGCTATGAGCAAGATACTGACTTCAGTTGAGATTTAATCTGCGAATTGGAAACGGGACGAAAGTCACTGTTTTAACCGTAGATACCTAAGTTTATGAACTACCCTCGGGTGTGTACTTAAATTAGGGAACTGTTATAATGTAACTAGTTTGACTAGAAACGTTATCTCTATATTAGTGTTTAACCCGCTGCGGGTGAACCTTTATATTCTAGAACACTAAAGTGTTTCATTAAATAAAGATGATATTGAGATAAACACATTAGATGTGAATAACAGAATTTATATTTTGAATATAAATAAAATCTCAAACATATAGTGACAAACAAATAGCTCAAACTGATTTGATCAGATGAAACTAATTGTGGCATTGTTGTCTGGGACACAATTAAACAAAAATCGTATATCCACACTTTTGAAGAGTGGATACTATGACTAATTTGATTCCAATCAAATAAAGTCTACGAATCTGTTTATTGGGCAAAGTTCCTAAAACACCTTTACTTGGTAAAAGTGCAAATGCCACCGATCTGATAGCCCTAGTTCATAGTGAAGCAAGTGGGCCCATGTTTAGCTAGGCTAGAGGTGGATATGAATATTTCGTGACCTTTACGGATGTGGCATCGCGTAATGGTTATGTGTTTCTTTTGAAGAACACAAATCGGAAACGTTTTAGTTTCGACACGAAATAGACTGACAGATCGGCCATAGTATTATACCGTCACGGTAAGACCGTAATGGAAAATACTTAAGCAATAAGTTTCTAATATACTTGAAAGAGTATAGTATTCTTTCAATGAGGACTCCTCCCGGAACACGTCAGTTTGACGATGTGTCCGAAACGGATAAACCGAATTTTGTTGGACATGATAAGGTTAATCGTGAGTCGCTCTGAGCTACCATTTCCTTCAACGGATAAGCTTTGACAGTGCAGAACTTATTTAGAATAAGGTTCCATTAAAATCTGTTTGACAGATATTATATTCGATATGAACAGGAAAGAAACCGGGTTTCTCATTCCTAATGATTTGGGAATGCTAGGCATATGTTTGGATGATACCAAACTAAAACCCAAATTGGATAAGTTTCAATTGTAGGTTATCCTAGGGATACCATAAGTATTGTACTTATACAACTCACAAGAGAACAATTAGATTGTTGCTCACCATGCGGTTTTCCTAAGAGGAATATCGATATGCAGTGGTAAGTGGGAGGATATTATAACTCGATGAAAATCGGAGTAATACTATTCCAGGCACCAAATCTTAATGGAACACAAATAGTTCATCAAGGATGAAACTATAACATTAATCTTCGAATACACAAGAACCACATAAGTCGGAGAAAGTCAGAAAACAACCTGGGGTATGGGTTTCTGATCTCACCTAATAGAGATGTCTATCTTATTGAGGATATCAACTGACTACGTATGAGGAAGTGATACAAGGTGTTGACTCCCTATTATGGCAAAGTGCCATGAGTCCGAAATGGATTCCATATATATCAACTATGTTTGGATACTAGTTGATGTATCGCAAGACATTGTGCCTATTGGTACTATAAGTCTTCAAGGAAGACATACATGGATGGCAACATACCAACGTATAAAGCTAGGCTTTTAGCGGAAAGGTATCGTTATCAACATTATGTTGATTACGATTCAATATTTTACCTGTTGCCATGGTAAATCCATTTGGATAATGCTTGTTAAAGCTGTGTGTTTCATTTATGAAATATGACAGCTTAACGGGAAAATCGCTTTCCTAAAAAGGAAACCTTTTGGAGGATGTTTACAACATCCTGTCGGTTTTGTCGTACCATAACAAGCAAACAAGGTTTGCAGGTTATTCGATCCATGTTTGGATTATAGCAAGCATAGGTTCTTGGAATTGTCGTTTTGATGTAATCATAATGGAGTATGATTTAATTCAAAACGAAAATGATTCTTGTGTATATAAGGAGGTTAGTGGGAGCGCATTGATAGTGGTTGTCCTATACAAATAATGATAATATGTCATTTCTTGGAAATGATATTCCCATAATATAATCGGCAAAAGCTTGACTTTCGAGAAAATTCTCCATGGAACTCTTGGGAGAAACAACCTTTATTCAAGGAATAAAAGATCTACTGGGATAGATTAAGTTGTTAACACTCTTCGAGAACTCGTACATTGAAAAATGTACGTGACCTGGTGTCTCATACGCTTTGAGCATATGGATTCACAATCAGGCCAATCCAAGTGATAGTCACTGGATTGAGGTTAAAAACATCTGTTAGTATCTTAGAGAACTAAAGATGCTGCCTTAAACTATGGAGATGGAGAACTTGAAGTGACTGGGATCACTGTAGCAAGTTTCCTAACCGATAAAAATGACTATAAGTCGCAAACGTACTACATAGTTTGAATAACGGTACAATGAGCTGGAAATCTTACAAGCAAGATACTGTTACCGTATAAACAACAAATGCGGGTTATTACTGCAGCTGCGGCGGCAATAGAAGCCTTCTGGGTCGATAATAAATCTAATAAGATTAGATATGGTTCTGTTAGCAGCTGAGCTAGGCGTCAGCACAGGCTAGAGAATTAATGGTCTCATCAACGATCCAGATACATACTTCGATATTTATCTGATTCGTTCGGATCATACATCGTGATGATGTGATGATCGAATAAATCGTATCAGATGATAATCATGCAAATCCGCTGACGAAAGCCTTTTCTCAACAGTTTGAGCGAACCGTACATAGTTCGGGTATAAGACACTCGAGTGACTGGCTATAGGCAAGTGGGAGATTGTTTGACAATTATGACCCATAGCGTCACTATTTGTACAGATCACGATGTTGTTATACAAATAAACTATGTGACAAATGAGATTGCACTCTTATTATTTGTGATTAGATCACCTAGATATATAAATGATAGGAGTCCTTATGATTTGTTCCTGGATTGAGAATGATATGAGACAATATCAGTCCACGAGGATAAATAATTAAATATCCCTAGTCAGAAGCATTATCGAGATTGGACATCGATGAATGCATAAAAGACTAGTATTACACTTGTGCGCATTGTGAGGGCACAACGACATAGTTCTCATATATTTGGGTATATGATACTCATACAAGTGTAATATGAGGTATGTTGTTGTAACCGATGGTATGGGAAATAGCTTCGCTCTGGATAGACCCCCTCGGAATTCCATTGGTAGTATGACTATGTGTCTATGGAAGTCCGAAATCAGGGTAGGTGTATTTGGTCTTAAACTGAGACTTGCACCGCTAATACTTGCGACAATCAATATACTTTGGTTGCGGTCGTCCAGGACTTTAACAGGTTCTGTGTACGCCAATGCTGGGTATATTGATAATCGTAGTGTGTTGGGTGTGATGTCAAGACGGAAGTGTCACTCCAATCATATGGAGTTGATGATCGTGTAGAGATACAGAACTGGTTCTCTAAAAAGGTTGCAACCGTCGGGATATTATGACTTGGTCATGATTATCCGATATTAAAGAGACTAGTTGCTTGTTATCCGATATATGCTTCGTACGGGGCAGACACTGTACCATCCACAGACCTTGCATGTGATCATCGATACTGGATCGAAATACGCAATACTACGTATACTACGCCTGATATAGATCCTTTATTCCTGTAAGGATATTCTGGAGAATTGGGTAGGCGGTGATTTCTAGAAGCCAACCTTGTCTTGTAATTCGGTTATAAAACGTAGTACGAGAAACTTACGTGTTCGGATAGTCGACGACCAAATTTACTGCCAACATATCCGGGGATCTCATGGGTCGCTTCCAAAGATTCACGATGACGTATGACTCGCACTTTTAATTAATTTGGGATTATTTGGATGAGAGAGAAAATTAATCTGGGATTTATTGGCGAGATATTTTATCTGGGATAAAAATATCATTAAAGAGAGAAAACGATTAATTTGGAATTAATCGTTTAAATTAATATATTCGATATATTAAACGAATTAGATTTCGACGCGGAATTAAAATTAGATTTTAATCTGGTCTTTCTTCCTCTCTCCACCCACAGAAATCTATGGTGTCTTTAAAACTACTAGTTAGCATATATGCGTGCGATGCATGTAGTATATAAGCCCGTCAAGTTTTTTCATGCAAGTTGGCCCATTATCATTTTAAAACATTCAATCATACTATTGCGAGGTGTAAACTTGTCCCAGTTGAAAAAGGCCCAACAGGTTTACACTTTTGCATAAACGTGGCTAAACACAACTTCAAATGATAGGAACCCAAACAAAATGGCTCATCGGCATTTTAGAAGCTTTTGGCCCAATTGTTATAAGACACAAACTGTCCTAGTAATTAAGTGGCCAACAAGTTCACATCTCACAACAAGAAGTCCAACTGAATCCAAATGATGATGGTCCCAAACACAAGCATAATGGATGGTCTATTGGTCATACAGCTACGGTGCACATGTTGGTTTATGGGAGTGTAGACAGAGGCTCCCGCTGGCGAAGGATTGCCCACAACTAGGTCTCCCCACTCAAGGGTTCGAGCGACCAAGTGAGCGCACCTTTTTTATACGTTAAGGTACGTGCCAACGAGTGATGGTACATGACTAACTGTCAAATGGATTTCTTATTGAAGATTCCCCATAGGGAGGGTGGAGCGAACTCTCTTAAATACACATTACCTCGTAGGCTCTTATCGCCTTGGTGACAGGAATAAACAATAGGTCCTCCAAATTAGTCCATCACGGTAAGCTTCGAGTAAATGATTATCTAGGTGCCTTCACAGCTTTTCCTTATAGAAAGGTAGTGAATGAAGGAAGACACCAAACAATTACCTAGCTCTAATAATACCTTTGATTAAACCTCTTCAACCCACTGTAGACACGGTTAATTAAAAAAAAAATCACAAACATTACAAGGCTTTATTTCGGGGCCGATTCTCTATCCCCTGTGGAGTCGCCACACTGTAGGACAAAGAAATCGGTGACGTTGTCCTGGGCTCGCGGCCTAGTCGGGAGTACGGAGTAGCCCGCGGGGGACTAAACCAGAGAAATAAAATGGAATCGCCACCCAGCGTGAACTGGGAAATGATTTAAGGCCGCACTCACCCCTCGCAAGGGAAGACCTCAAACCGTTGGGTTAGAATGGTCCTTTACCTTATGCCACTTTAATGAACGGATTTATGTGATAATATAACCAAGTCTACGCAACATACATACGTAAGAATAACCTACATCTAAGTTTGCATACGTAAAAGTAAAAAACCTATATCTAAGTTTGCATGCATAAAAGTAAGTCGACATAACGGCAATCACACAATCTCATGAACATATTAAATTGATAAATGCGGAATATAAAGAAATAATAATTGTCTAAACATAAATATGAAGAGATACAATTAAGCTCCTAATAAGAAAGAAACAACTAAATCATGCATGAAAATAACATACTATTTCTAATAAACAATGAATAAACACAAGATTAGATGAAACAAATATGTGTGTTTTCTCAAGCGGTACGTGGAATTGTATCCCAAGTTCAGACCGCACTACCGTCTATTCGGATTCAGCTACGGAATTTACATCTGGGTTTCCATCCGATATACCACGAGAGATAGCATAAAATCATTCATCCCATGGCCACAACATACATAAATCAACAATACGCATGCGAAGAATTACTAATAAATAATAAAAAATGAACGGGAATAAATAAAAGAGTGCCCTCAGGTCTTACCTTTTAAGTCACCTCTGGGAGTGTGTTTTTCGTGGTCGTCGGAAGGGTTAAATGCTCCGTAACTCCTCCAGTTCACTGGTTCAAGGTCTTCATTCGTCGCCCTCGCTGTTTTTGGGCGTTGTTTTCTCTATTTTTGCTATGTTTTATGGTCGTTGTTTTTGGTTACTGTTTGCGGTAATTAGGGGCTGTTTTGGGGGTAAAATGTACAGTTTTGTGGACTATTTCTTTCTGCCTAATTAGGGTGCAGTTTAGGGATTGTTTGTGCTATAATTGGGGCTGTGTTCAGGGACTGGTTGTGCGGTAATTGGGGCTGTGTTCAAGGACTGGTTGTGCGATATTTAGAGGGGTTTTCAGGGGCTGTTTTGGATCAATTTTTGGGGTGTTATTTTCGGTGAGGCAGGGGGATGTATAAAGGTGCTGCAGTTCACGGTTTAAGGGTTGTTTTATGGTTTGTTGCTCACGGTTTGAGAGCTGGCAGAGGGCGTTGATTCAAGTTAAGGGTTTGTTTATATTTTTAGTTTGTGCCTTCAATAAACTCTATGGGTGTCACGTGAAGGGCTGCTAGATGAGTGGGCTGGTGGGAATGGGTTTGGGTTTTGCATGGAGAATGGGACGTTTTAGGGATTTGTTTAGTGAAGGGCAGTTAGGTGTTTTGGCGAGAGAGGAGAGAGATGAGTGTTGATAACAGAGCTCTGCTGGGTATGTTTGTGAGTGTGTTTAATGAGGGATTGAAAAGAGAGACAGTTAGGAGTGTGAGGGCTGCTAGCATGGCCTGTGTGTAGGGAGTGTGTGGGGTATCTGGTCACGTCTTTTTTGTGTGAGGAGTGTGAGGGTTTTAAATGTTTGTGTGTAGCTGTGTGGACTGTGAGTGACGGAGAGAGAAGGGAGAGCTAGGGTTTTCAAGTCTGCATGCGTGAGGAAAAGAGAGGATGATGGAGGAGAGGTTAGGCGTGAAGATTGAATGTGTCTAGGGTTTTTACCGTGAATGAGCTCTAGGTCTTAAAGGTTTGGTTTGTGTGTCTTTTTATAGGAGTGGGTTAGGGTTGTCCTTGTATGGGTAGGAAATTGAGATATTGTGTAATTATTGGAAATATCTATTTAGTTTGTTATAAGGAAATGATCTTTTTAATTTAGAGAGATGATTTGTTTTAGTTTAGGAAAATGATTTATGGGATTTGATTTGATTTTTTTAATTTAGGCATGTGATTTATTTAAATTAGGAAGGTGATTTAATTTGATTTTAACATGTGTTTAATGTGTTGGATATTTTTTGGATTAGTGGTCCTTTGGTGAGCTTTGGGCGTGTGGCTTGGTGTAGGTTATGGGGTTTTGGGCCGAGGATAAATTTTAAAACAGATATCCAACGAGCGAACATGAGGCTAAGTAAACGAATTTAATCCAAAAAGGTATTGATTTATGAATTTTCCATTCCGACGTCTGTTTCCCGCGACTTCCGCAACTTAAAGGGTAGTGCCTCCGTATGAGGCTCATCATCGGGACTTATATGCAAAAATACAGTGCCTACAGATGGTAAAATAATATTTTCAAAAATTGCTCTTGCAAATCATCACATTGTAACATCCCCAATCCGGGAGATGTTACCGACAGGGTACTATCCCCATAAGCCTCTGACTTCTAAAAACCATGAACAATACTAATATACTTTTCTCTATTTAAATATCTTAGGTGTGGGACCGTAGCCCAAACATAATAACATAACGTGCAATCTCAACATTAATCATGGTATACTCAATAACACTTACATTTACAATGATCATCACATATCTAAAGACTAATACATGACTTTTACTTGACTCTGACTGGACTCTCACTCACTCTGACGTGACTGGTGTACTCCATACCCTAGTGACTGCATCAGTATCCATCCTCCCGAGCTCGTCTTCTGAGAATACCTATAAAACAAGGAAACTGAGAGTGTGGGTTAGACCATTGTACGATCTAAATGAGTGGACTAAAACTGAAATACTGTTATAAAAATATTTAGTTCTAAAACCAAGGTTCAAGAAATAGCTTTATACAAAAAACTCTTTTTCTGTCTAAAAACTTTGGGCTTCTTTCTGAAAATCTCTTCTAAACTTTTTCTGCAAACTTTTCTTTTCAGAAGGTTTCTTATAAAACTGTTTTTTTTGGAAACTTTCTTTTCTAAAAACCTTTTCTGAAAACTATAACTGAAGACTATTTCTGTAATCTGTATCTGTCTCTGAAAACTTGACGTATGGAGGTGTTACGTATCGCTGTCCCCCAAATCATGCCACTAATGTCATTGAAACTAGTGGTCTTGAAGCGTTACGTATCGTCGTCCCCCAAGACACTGAACTATAACTGGGGGTGCGGATATATGCCATCCTCCAAGCTCTGAAATTATGATCTAGAGGCATCTGTCAATCCTAGTCCTGAACTAGGATCTGGGGGTGTTATGTATCGCCGTCACCCCAATCCTCTACATGTGTACATGTTATTCGTCAATTCCATATCTGTAACAAGTTACATACTGAGGTGGTTTTTTCCCCATGCCTCGAAAACCATAAAATCATATTTTGAAAATATTTCTTTCTCAAAGATAACTTAAAACATAAACTGTCATGAAATAATTGTAATAAAAATCATCTAACACCCTAAAGTGTAAAAATAAGTCTGATATATATATATATATATTTAACAAAATGAAAGTCAATTTAAAGAGGAAAATGTCCACTCACTGATTTTGGAATTTGGCTGGCACTGAATCCCCTCATCAAAGAAGATTGGTGTTCCTGTGGATAATCTATGATCGGAACTTGATTAGTATATACGTTGTAAAATGAACCTCGTAAATTAACTAAGCTTATTAATACATCAATATGTTTTTCTACAAGGCTTATCGTGCTTGTGTCTTGATGTAAAGTAGGTATAGGAACTAATACGAGACCTATAAGGCGGACCCTAACATGCTAAGGTGGAACTAGATGGTTTTTAAAACTGATTTTGGGAAATTCTGGTCCTCACGTCGGGACACAAGACATTGAGTGTCGCGATGCGCTTGAATCCAGAAATGAATTGCCTTGGATTTTCCAGTGCATGTCGCGACGCAAGTTTCTTACGCGTCACGACGCGTGCAAACTAGAAGTAGATAGACACAAATTTCCTAGAATGCGTCACGACGTGTGGTGATTTGCGTCACGACGCAAGGCTAAAATTCAAGCATGAAATCAACTTCATCAAGTCCTTATGCCCAAATACACTTTCATTCTTCCATATTTCAACTTTTTCTTATCAATAACATAAACTTCCATGTAGAAACACACTAATATTACTACTCCTCAAACTAATTCAACTCTTTAATCTCATGATCTTCATAACTCAAATCTAGGTTACCAAGCCTTAATCCTTACTTAGTTCAACCAATGACAATGCTAAACATGTTCCTATCATAAATATATCATCTCTACAACCAAAACTTTTTAATCCAAATTTGGGTCAAATGACCTTACCTCATCTTTGTTGAATTCCACCATCCCTCAAATCTCTCAATGATGCTATGCTCATCTTTGCTTCATCTTCCTTCTGTTCCTTCCTCTTTATTCTTCTTCTTCTTTCTCTTCTTTATTTTCTCTTCTACGTTTCTCCTTTCTCCTCTCATTTTTTAGGGACACATGAATAGTGTTTCCTTTTATACTAGGCCATTTAAAATAAGAAAAGTGTAGAATTTTGAAGAAACACTTATAAAATTTACTAGAATGCCATCGGGTACTATTCATCTAAAATTTTGATTTGTATTTTTAGCCTTTATGGTTCGAATTTGGAAAATCATTCAACGTAAAAGTTGTAGGTCTCGATCTCAGCTTTTCGATGATATAAATTTCATAACAATCAGATTTTGTATGAAAAAGTTACCATCCAATTACCATGGGCTATCCGGAACGGAACTTCATAGAATTTCGTATCGGAATTTCGAAGAATTACCATTTGTCCCCAAAGTCGTTCTGTGAGTGTATTTGTGTCCCAACATAATTTATATTATGTTACCTTCATCTCGTAATACCACGGTACTATAATGTAACAGTAGTAGAGACTACCGGTCGTTACAAATTCTCCCCCCCTTAAATAGGATTCGTCCTCGAATCCTCTTTAAACTTGGGATATTACCATAGGTCACAGAGTTCTCAGGCTCTCTTTTCATACCACCTTGCTTTAACTTACCTTGTACTCATAACCATCTTAATTAATCAACTATTTTATAGCATTGTCCGACGATCCTCCCCACACAATCATTATACTCTAGGGTGGTGTGGTTTTTTTACTATATCTGGAAACATACCATGGAACTTTGGATTACACTCTTTTTTCTGTCTCTTTGAACTCTTACATCCTTTTTCTAATAAGCACACTTAGTCTTTCTCTTGTCTTGACTTCTATTTCATGTTTAGTACTTTTGAACTTTAGATCGAGAGCGAATTCCTCATCTTGTTTCCATTAAATTTCCTGCTGGTTATGTTACACTACGGTCACACTATAGTTCTTATGGTATATCAACAAAAGCCTCATTTCCAAATCTTTTGTTATGCTCCACTTACTCCAGCTCATTCCCCACACCTTTTATTTCTTGAATGTCTAGACTTCTTATATCTATTCTATAAGAAGACATATTCTAAGAGTCTTCTTGCTGAGAATTCAACACCCTCTTAACTTATTCTGCATAACTATTGGGCTAGGTTTTTTTTTCCACCTTTACTTAAGGATCTTTTATCTCTATATGTATTTGTGCTTCTTGTAACTGGGTTCCTTTATCTTTGCTTTGACTCTGGAAGGTATATATATACATATATATATACACCAGGCTGATTACCGGTCCCGCATTACAAAATTTCTTACCTCTGCTAATCTGCATAACTTATGACCTTATAGTACAGGCTCAGGTTCTTTATGTACCTCTTATCCAATATTATTGTTTATCCCATGGGTTTGTACTAAAGAGGTTGGTTCTGGTAACACCTCTGGGAGCTTGACTGTATACATGCTTTTGCTTAAACTGCACTTCTTGCTATAGACGGGGACATTGGTGATTCGGTTCTAATTATAGTTCATGCTTCCTTTACACTTTTACTTTCATTGCTACTATAATTCTGGTTACGGTGTTCCATACTATCTTGTTTTCCATAGTCTAGTGTTGTCAAGGGTCGTTACATAAATACATGTAAGTATATCGTATCTTAAGAATTCACTTGTTATGCTAATTACAACTTTCCAATAACTTATCTTCTTGAACCCGTAGTGGCTAAGGTCGTCCCAAACTCATAGTGGTTTGGTCAACTTAGACTAGGGCTAGGTACTTTTGTAAACTACGCAAGCTAAAACGTAATAGAACATTGGTTTCAATTCAATGCCGAGAAACCTTGCTGTTACGCACTTTGGTATTTACTTACTAGGTATTCTCTCCTACCGTTATTGCACCTTGACAGCTTTTCTTCCAAACTTTTTCCTTAGTATTCTTTCGTCTTCAATTTTCCTATTCTATACTGAGAACTTCCTTGGTCCATGTCTCTATCTTCTTATCTGAGGGATATCTTATTCCTTTACATATCCACTATTACGTTCTAACACTGGTTCCTTTGTATCTCTGTCATTACTTGGCCACTACTTTATCTCTGTACCGCTCCATCTGAACAATTTCTCTCCTAACTCTTTTACTCAGAGCTGTTATTCATTTTTATTTTGTTCTTAAACTATGTCTGAAGGTCCTATATTCTGGTCTTCTTTCACTATACTTTCACTTATTACTGGGAGTATCTTGAGGCAACCTTCAAGGTCCATCTCGGTTACTATTGTCTAACATGGGTTTGGAGGGTGGGAACTTATTCCGAGGCATTTCTTTTATTATGGTGATCTAGTTACACATACTGCTTATCTATGAGCCTAGGACTCTCGTGTATATATATATCTGATGTCTTTTCCTACACTATGACACTTTTGCTAAAACTGTCTGGTTTGCCTTCTCCAACTTTACTTCTGATCATTTTCGACTATCGAACACACTACCTCTTCTGTGAAATTCCTCTAGAGTCATGCTCTCTAAAAACTTTCTCGTGCTGCCTCTGCACTTCTTCCTATTAATCTCTGTTGTTTAACCCTCTGAAATCATTACTTTCTCTCTCTGAGTGCCGTTATACTCTCTTTATTATTCTTCATTAAGAAGCTTACTCTGCAAAAAAGGTTTCTTTCTTATCTCAGTTCCTTGAACTCCTTATATCGTTACTCTCCTGAAAAATTTATCAACTTTGATTACTTAGGACATCTCCTAAAAAATCTTTGGTTCGGGTGCTACTCTTTATCTAGTCTTTCCTTCCCAATACCATGAGACTCTTTATAAGTTGTTCACTATATTCTTGAGAGTAGTTCTCTCTGATCTCTTTGTACTTCTAAGTTTTTACTTCTTTAAGGGTTCCTTAATTCAACGATGGCTTCTAGCTTAGTTCAATTTATTGTGGCTTTAAACTATTTTATCTCATGCTCTATATCTATGTTTCATTGAACTCATCGATTTGGCTGTCTAACCATCTCGCGATTCGAATAATCTCTCAATTGCTCTTCCTTATTGGTTCTTCTCTTTACTGGGCTCTAAATTGAGAGGTGAGCATATGCATTCCATAAAGATCTGTAGACACACATTTCTATTTTACACTTAAGCTCAGTGATGATCAAGTTAGGTATCTATATTCTTACTGGAAACGAGGTTTTAGAAGAAATGGTTGTTATTCATTCTGTAAGAACCTGGTCGATTACTCCATGTCTTGGGATCCCACAACTATTACCAATCCTCTACACTACTATCTTCTCATTATGTTATCCATGTTCTTGAATGTACTGAATTTCCTCGTTACTTCTCACATCCATCTCACCATTTGCATATCCTATTTATTTGCTCTACGCCTTGATACTGAGGCTAGTGGTGTTTCGTTCTCCTAACTACTTTCTAGTGTTGGGTCCCTAAGATCATTCCCAAGAACATATAAACATGAAACATGTGAATAATCAAAGTAAGTTGCGGAAATTATACTCACTTTGATCGGTTTCTTGGATGTGTTGATAACAAATTTTTTGCTCATTTAGAAGTGCCCCAAGCTCCTATTTGATTTGTATGTGAAGCTCCAAGCTTGAAGGGTGAATTCCAAACTCATGGGAAAAAGTTTCCCTACACCTTTGTATGATTCTTTAAGTGCTAGCTTTGGAAGAAAATTGCAACAAAATCTTCCTTGGTGCCTTGCTATTCTCGGCAATAAGAGAGTTGGAGAGGGAGAGTGTTTTTATTTTTTTCAAATTTTGTGTATGTTATGATTTTCCAAAAAACCAACCAAGTGTGTTGAGAGCAAAAATTCATTTAATGCTCTCAACCACCTCCATCACCAAAAAGTGACTTGACTCATATCACAAAAGTTGATGCGACTTCCATCACAAAAGTGACAAATGATGTGACTTGATATGTGCCCCATTTGATTCAAAATTCGAATGGCCCGCCAAACAAATCCCGGGCTCAGGTTCGTTAATTCTGAATTAACGAATTTTTCGTTTCGACTTAATTAAATCAAATTTAATTAAATAATAATGCCTCGTAAAATTATTATTAAAGTCGCTCGTGAATTAATTCTAAATTAATTCGTTCGCCCGAATTAAAATCCAATTTCAATTTCGTTATGAAATCTAATTTCATTTAATATATCGAATATATTATTTTATCGTTTAATTCCGAATTAATCATTCTTTCTCTTCTATTGGAATTTTATCCCAGATAAAATCTTGTCATAATTAACCCTAGATTAATTTTCTCTCTCTTCTAGTTAATCACAGATTAATTATGTTCGAGTCATACGTCATCGGTGAATCTTCGGGAAGCGACCCATGAGATCCATGGATATGTTGGCAGTAAATCCGGTCGTCGGACTATCCGAACACGTACGTACCCGGTACCACATTTTTACCGATTTATAAGACATGGTTGGCTTCTAGCAAAGCGTCGTGCCTACCCAATTCTCCAGAAATATTCTTTAAGGAATATATAGTCTTTAACAGATGTAGTATACGTAGTATTACGTATTGCGATCCAGTATCAGATGTCACATGCAAGGCCTGGGGGACTGGAATAGTGTCTGCCCTGTACGAAGCATATATCGGATCACAAGCAACTAGTCTCTATAATCGGATAATCATGACCTTGTCATATTATCCCGATTGTTGCAACATAATAAATAACCAGTTTTGTATCCTCCGTGATCATCATCTCCATATGACTGAAGTGATACTTCTGTCTTGACATCACACCCAATACACTAAGATTCTCAATAAACCCAGAAGAGGCGTACACAGAACCTGTTAAAGTCCCGGACTACCAAAACCAATGCGTATTGATTGTCGCAAGTATTAGCGATGCAAGTCTCAGGTTAAGACCAATTACACCTATCCCGAATCGGATTCCCATAGACACATAGTCATACTACCAATGGGATTTCGATGGGTCTATCCAGAGCGAATCTGTTTTCGTACCATCGACAAACACAACCTCCTATCGCACTTGCATAAGCATCAAATACTTAAATATATGAGAACTATGTTGTTACACTTCCATAACACGCACAAATGCAATACTAGTCTATTCCGCATTATCGATGTCCAGTCTCGATAATACTACGACTAGGGATATTTAATGATTAAACCTTTGTGGATTGATATTGTCTCATATCTTATAATCCGGAACTAATCATAAGGACTTTTATCATTTATATATATATAAGTAATCTAATTACAAAATCATAAAATGCAATTTCCATTGTCACATAGTTAATTTGTACAAAAACCACAATGTCTTTTACAAATAGTGACAATATGGGTCATAATTGCAAAACCATCTCCCACTTGGCCTATAGCTAGTCACTCAAGCATCTAACACCGGAACTATGTACATGTCGCTCCAACTTTTGCTGAGGAATAGCTTTCGTTAGCGGATCTACAATGTTGTCCTCTGATGCGACCTTCTCGATTTTCACATCGCCACGATGTATGATCTCACGAATCAGATGGAAACGTCGAAGAACATGCTTGGATCATTGATGAGACCGTGGTTCCTTAGCCTGCGCTATAGCCCCGTTATTGTCACAATAAAATGGAACGGGCTCAGCTGCTAACAGAACTACTCCTAATCCAATTAGGAATTTACGGATCCAAACTGCCTCTTTTGCTGCTTCAGCGGCAGCAATATATTCAGCTTCTGTTGTTGAATCGGAAACAGTCTCTTGCTTGGAAGATTTCCAGCTTACTGCTCCGTTGTTCAAACAAAATATGTACCCGAATTACGACTTACAGTTATCTTTATCGATTTGGAAACTTGCATCGGTATGCCCAGTTACCTCAAGTTCTCCATCTCCATAGATTAAGAAAGCATCCTTAGTTCGTCTAAGATACTTAAGGATATTCTTAACCGTCATCCAAAGACCATCACTTGGATCGGCCTGATAGCGACTACACATGCTCAAAGCATATGAGACATCAGGTAACGTACATATTATGGCATACATGATCGATCCGACTGTCGAGGCAAACGGGATCCGACTGATGTTGTCTCTCTCATCTTGAGTTTTAGGACACATGTCCTTAAATAGAGTGACGCCATGTGACACTGGCAACAGTCCCCTCTTAGACTGTTCCATGTTGAATCTCTTCAACACTTTGTCAATATATGTACTATGTGAGAGTCCATGCAGATTTCTAGATCTATCCCGGTTGATCTTTATTCCCAGAATAAAGGCTGCTTCTCCCAGATCTTTCATGGAGAATTTTAATGAAAGCCAGGCTATCACCGATTGTAGCATGGGAATGCCATTGCCAATAAGCAATACATCATCAACTTAAAGGACAATGAATGTCAGTGCCCTCCCACTAACCTTCTTATATACACAAGGATCATCCTCGTTTTGAATGAAATCATATTCTTTTATGATCTCATCAAAATGTTGGTTCCAAGAACGCGATGTTGCTTCAATCCATAAATGGATCGATTTAACTTGCAAACCTTGTCTGTATGTTTTGGTATGACGAAACCGTCAGGCTGTTGCATATAAACATCCTCCAAAAGGTTTCCGTTAAGGAAAGAGGTTTTGACGTTCGGTGCCATATCTTGTAATCGAAATATGCAGCAATAACAAGCATTATCCGAATGGATTTAATCATGGCAACAAGTGAAAAAATTTCGTCATAATCGACACCATGTCGTTGACGATACCCTTTCGCTACAAGCCTAGCTTTGTACGTTTGTACGTTGCCATCCATGTCGGTCTTCTTCTTGAAGACCCATTTGCAACCAATAGGCTTTATGCCTTCTGGTGCATCAAACAGTGTCCGAACTTGGTTGGTGTCCATGGAATCTATTTCGGACTTCATGGCATCTTGCCATAAACCAGAGTCGATACCTTGTATTGCTTCCTCATACGTATCTGATTCGTCTTCCTCAATAAAATTAATATCTATATGAGGTGAGATCAGAAACCCATACCTCTTAGGTTGTTTTCTGACTCTCTCTAACCTACGCGGTTCTTGTGTATTTGAAGATTGTGGTATAGTCTCATCCCTGATGAACTGTTCATGTTCCGTTAAGGATTCTGTGCTAGGAACAGTATCACTCCGATTTTCATCGAGTTCTACTTTCCTCCCACTTACCACTACATTTAGGAATTTCTTTTCAAGGAAAACCACATGTAGAGCAACAAATACTTTGTTCTCTTGTGGGTTGTAGAAGTAATATCTTTTGGTTTCCCTAGGATAACCTACAAATAGACACTTATCCGATTTGGGTTCAAGTTTGGTACCATCCAAACGTTTAAAGTATGCCCAGCAACCCCAAATCTTCAGGAATGAGAAACCCAGTTTTTTTCCTGTCCATATCTTATACGGAGTCTGTTGAACAGACTTTGACAGAACCTTATTCAAAATAAGTATTGCATTGTTCAATGCATATCCCTAGAAGGAAATATGTAGCTCTGTGCGACTCATCATCGACCTTACCATGTCTAACAAAGTTCGGTTTCCTCCGTTCGGACACATCGTTTAATTGCGGTGTTCCGGGAGGAGTCCACTGTGAAAGAATACCATACTCTTTCAAGTAATCAAGAAACTCATTGCTTAAGTATTCTCCACCACGGTCTGACCGTAATGTTTTAATACTTTTGTCAGTCTGTTTTTCTACTTCGTGTTGAAATTCTTTGAATTTCTCAAATGTTTTCGATTTGTGTCTTATAAGATACACAAAACCATAACGTGATGCATCATCCGTAAAGGTTACGAAGTATTCATATCCACCTCTAGCCTGGCAAGACATGGGCCCACATACGTCACTATGAACGAGGGCTAACAGTTCGGTGGCACGTGTACCTTTACCGCTAAAAGGTGTTTTAGGCACTTTGCCTAATAAACAAGATTCGTAGACGTCATATGAATTTGGATCAAATCCGTCCAAGTACCCATTCTTCGAAAGTGTGGATATGCGAGTCTTATTAATGTATCCCAGACGACAATGCCACATATAAGTTTCATCTTTGTTACTTAGTTTAAGCCTTTTGTTTGTTACATTATATGTTTGAGATTGATTTATATTCAAAATATAAAGACCATTATTCACATAAGCACTGCATATCTCCATATCATTTTTATACATAAAACAACCAGTGTTTCTAAAAACAAAAGTATAGCAATATTGGGCCAATAAAGATACAGATATAATATTCATAGTCAAACTAGGTACATAATAACAGTCTGAAAGATTTAGTACATGCCCCGAGGGAAGTTCCAAAATATAAGTCCCAACGGCCAAAACGGCAACTCTAGTCCCATTTCCAACGCTGAGGTAAATCTATCATGAGACCAGTCTCCTGCTAATCTGCAGATCATGCACATCAGTACATATATGAGTACCACAACCAGAATCAAAAATCTAATTTTTAAAACTAGAAGTAGACATGTTTATTTCTATAACAAACATACCTGAAGCCGGTGCCTTGCCCGCTTTGATTTCCTTCATGTACGCCTTGTACTCATGGCAGTGACGCTTCCAGTGACTCTGTTTGCCACACTACAGGCATACATCTTAGGATTTATCCTTTGCCTTCCCAGAAGACTTTGACGATTTGGCCTTGCCCTTCTTCTTCTTCTTCTTCTTCTTAACACCTCTAGTAGCCTTCGACCAAGCCTTGGGAGACTGAGATGTTGAAGCGAAGTGCGCCTCGCGCTTTTTGCCCTTCATTAACTCTTTTTCTGCTTCACGCAGCATTGCCATCAACTCTCCAAGAGTATGGTCTTGGTTCATCATATTATAGTTCATGATGAACCCGCTCCAGCTGTCAGGAAGAGACTGTAAGATCAAATCTATAGAAGTCTCAGCCTCAAAGGTTATGCCTAGCTGACCCAGTTGTTCAATGTCAACGATTATCTGCGACACATGGTGCTCAATAGATGTAACATCTGACATTCGAGAGCGAAAGAGCTTCTTCTGTAATTCATACCTTTGCGATCTAAGATTAGATCGATGAAGGTCCTTCAATTTTGCCATCATAGTATAGGGATCCAATCCCTTGTTTTGGCGATGAAATTGAGGGGTCATCGCAGCTAGCATAACGGATTGAGCAGTTTAGTTTTCATCGCTATGAGTCTTCCAAAGCTCAAGCTCAAGCGGCTGCTCATTTCCGGGCTTAGGCCCAAGAGGTCTCTCTATCGTATAGAGCTAGACTTGGCCGCCGGTTCGGTTCCGGTTCGGAACCGAACCGAACCGGCCGGTTCACGGTTCCACAAGTGTGGAACCGGAACCGAACCGGTTAATTCCGGTTCGGTTCCGGTTCCACACTTAAGTGGAACCGGAACCGTAAACCGACCGGTCGGTTTCGGTTCGGTTAACGGTTCCCCTTTCGGTATATTTTTTTTTTTTTTTTTTTTTTTTTTTTTTTTTTATAATAAATTTTAAAAAATAAAAAAAATTCTATAATCGTAATGTTTTTTCATACTATCACATCATTTTTATAGAATCTTTTTTTTATAAAATTCTTTTAACATATAATCCTTTTTATAGCCAACTCTTGGCTAGTGCTTTCTTTATATAAGCGATGTGGGATATTTGTTACTTGGCTATTGTGTCCCACATCGCTTATATAAAGAAGTCAATAACCAAGAGTTGGTTATAAAAAGGATGTGGACATTCATGTTTTAGTATTGCAATTTTAAACCTCATTAAGTCATTATTATTAATTAAAAAAATTGAGATTTACTTGTGGAACCTTACGGTTCCAAGAAAATTTTTTTTTTTTTTTTTTTTTACTTCCGGTTCCAACCGGAACCGTACGGTTCCGGTTGGAACCGTTGGAACCGCTGGAACCGTTCGGTTCCAGCGGTTCCAACCGGTTCGGTCAGGGTAAGAACCCTAACCGAACCGGTCAGGTTCCGGTTCGGTTCCGGAACCGGAACCGGAACCGGTTGGAACCGGAACCTTCCGGTTCCAACCGGTTCGGTTCCGGTTCGGTTCCGGTTCCGAACCGGAACCTTGGCCGGGTCTATATAGAGCATCCTCTCAGCACCCAGGACAATCCTAAGGTTTATATCCTAGTCAGGAAAGTTCGCGCCATTAAAGACATTTTTATCCATGATAATGTCTCTAACCCCGATCTTTCCGGTCATCTTAATTGCAATAGTCTAACTATTCAATTAATGATTTTTGGGTATAGTCCAACTGTTACAAGAAAAATAATAGAATATTAGTCTAACTAATAAATATTTAAAATGACGAAATAATTTGAAAGCGCGTATTGGCAAGTATTTGAACGAAATTCCAAATTCAATACTGTCATCCCACTATTTTTCGGTGAGCCTCTAACCCTCTGTTGAGTACTCGGGAAACCTAGTTTCCTAGTGGGCTAGGATCCCGTTAAATAACACACAACCTTGACTTTGGCCAACAAGCTGTATGATATTTAACTAGGTAGAATCTCTAAGATCAATTGGATCTCATCCAATTCCTAGATCCGGTAGGTGGACCTCCAAGTCCGAAACATATATACAATATATATGCCAATATATCCAATATATTTTCCTAACCTTTTCCTCTGAATCAACTAAGCCTTAGCTTTGGCTCAACAATCTTAATGATTCCAGTTAAGCGGGACCCATTGACCTTGGAAGACTTCGTAATCCATGTCGATGAACAAGAATTGATCTTGACTTTGTCCAACAAATCACAACTTGCCCAAGACATGCGATATGGAACAAAGCCTTCATGATTCAAACACATCCGCGATGGACAAAGGTCTTGACTTTGGCCAACAAACCAATGCCAATCTTGGATCTTGAGAATGAATCACTCAATGGAAGGAAAATGCTTAATGTTTGATTGAGGATTTTTCGCGTAATTGGCAACCAATTAATTATCTTTGATTAGGTCTCATCATACACCCTTAAGCATGCATTCTAAAAGCATAATAAGGCGCGATTAATAAAATTAATAATGATATGCGGATGGATATCTCGCAAATTGTTCCTAGAACAAATCACTCAATTTCCTCTCCCCGGCTAGTACTATTCTAACTTCTACCCAATTACATAATACAATAAAGAAACCTCATTACATTGAGGGGAATTGGTGAGAAGAGAATTACAAAGAATCAAGAGATAAAGGCTGGACACGCAGGTCCAATTTAATAAATTCTAAATTTATTACAATAATTTCCAAAATTGCCCTCACACATCTAATATCCATCTGATATATATTATTCATACAATAAATCCATGTATTCACACAAAACATGTTATTAAATCAATCTAATTCAATTAATTAATCTTTGAATTAAGTTATCATCCAATGTTCAAACAACGATTTGATTTGCGCGAGTCCAACTCGTTTAAGAATAAGTACTCCAAGTGCGTATTCTTGAATTATATCGAACTATAATTTTAAATCCAATTTATTTTGTATTCAATACTAATTCTTTATTTAATTCCAAATTAAATAATTACACTTTTAATGTGCCTTTACGACTTAGATTATAAATCTAATCTTAATGGGACTCAAAGCCCAATTAACATCCAATGTCAATTTAATTAAAGTCCAATAGGCTTTCAATTAATTTCTTAGGCATGGACTTTGGCAACCAAAGCCCAATAAGGAATCACCATTTGCCACAAAATTAATTTTGGCCCATTAGGCCCAATTAATTATTTAAAGGCCCATTATTATATTTTGACTTAATGGAATGGTTTTAGGCCCAATTTGGATCCAATTCAATTGTCCTAAACCAACTTGGCCCAACCAAGCCCATTAGGCTTAAATACAACAATTTTAGCCCAATTCCAAATTAAGCCTAACTAATTAAATTCTAATATTCCAAATATCACAATTTATTTAATTAAAGTGTTTAGCCAGAATTAATTATTTAAATTAACATTTCCAAAATACCAATTTACATAATTAATCATGCTTTATTATATTCAATTCATATCCAACACAATTGAAACAAAATCAACTCATTTACATGCTCTATATGTCACGGCAATATGGATTTTTCTTCATTAATTTTGATTTCATTCCAATTAAATCACAATTAATTTATCCAATCATTTTAAACACATCCAATGGTCCAAAAATCAAAATCACCATGACATTAGGGTTCATGTTACATTCGGCCAAGCCTAGCATTTTGGGGAAAATTAATCCAATTAATTTTTTATAAAATTGATCGTGCATAACTCTAAGTTAACATTATCTAAGCATACTCAATCAAATAATTTGATTAAATCATGCTCAAATAAAAAATACCCAAATTTTAGATTAAGAACCCTAATTTAATTTCATGCTTAAATAGGCTCTAATACTATTGTTGGGTCTCTAAGATCATTCCCAAGAACATATAAGCATGAAACATGTGAATACTCAAAGTTAAGTTGCGGAAATTATACTCACTTTGATCGGTTTCTTGGATGTGTTGATAACAAAATTTTTGCTCATTTGGAAGTGCTTCAAGCTCCTCTTTGATTTGTATGTGAAGCTCCAAGCTTGAAGGGTGAATTTCAAACTCAATGGGAAAGGTTTCCCTAACACCTTTGTATGATTCTTTAAGTGCTAGCTTTGGAAGAAAATTGCAACAAAATTCTTCCTTTGGTGCCTTGCTATTCTCGGCAATAAGAGAGTTAGAGAGGGAGAGTGTTTTTGTTTTTTTCAAATTTTGTGTATGTTATGATTTTCCAAAAAACCAATCAAGTGTGTTGAGAGCAAAAATTCATCTAATGCTCTCAACCACCTCCATCACCAAAAAGTGACTTGACTCATATCACAAAAGTTGATGTGATTTCCATCACAAAAGTGACTAATGATGTGACTTGATATGGGCCCCACTTGATTCAAAATTCGAGTGGGCCCGCAAACACATCCAGGGCTCAGGTTCGTTAACTCCGAATTAACGAATTTTCCGTTGTGACTTAATTAAAACAAATTTAATTAAATAATAATGCCTCGTAAAATTATTATTAAAGTCGCTCGTGAATTAATTCTAAATTAATTTGTTCGGCCGAATTAAAATCCAATTTCAATTCCGTTATGAAATCTAATTTCATTTAATATATCGAATATATTATTTTATCGATTAATTCCGAATTAATCGTTCTCTCTCTTCTAATGGAATTTTATCCCAGATAAAATCTTGCCATAATTAATCCTAGATTAATTTTCTCACTCTTCTAATTAATCCCAGATTAATTATGTTCGAGTCATACGTCATCGGTGAATCTTCGGGAAACGACCCATGAGATCCCCAGATATGTTGGCAGTAAATCCGGTCGTCAGACTATCCGAACATGTGCGTACCCGGTACCACATTTTTACCGATTTACAAGACATGGTTGGCTTCTAGCAAAGCGTCGTGCCTACCCAATTCTCCAGAAATATTCTTTAAGGAATATATAGTATATAACAGGCGTAGTATACGTAGTATTGCGTATTGCGATCCAGTATCAGATGTCACATGCAAGGCCAGGGGCTGGAATAGTGTATGCCCCGTACGAAGCATATATCGGATCACAAGCAACTAGTCTCTATAATCGGATAATCATGACCTTGTCATATTATCTTGATAGTTGCAACATAATAGAGAACCAGTTCTGTATCCCTGCGTGATCATTGACCGGCGTAAACACACACGTATAACGCAAGCGCACGTATCGTTCAAGTAGTATAATAATATCGATCCCACGAGGACTTAATTCCTACTGTTGTTATTAATTATTGAATCTATTTAATTACAAATATCTAATTAAAGGGAGAATGGAATTGATTGCTTGATTGATTTGATTGATTGAAGATTTGCTAAATAAATAAATAAAAAGATAAAAGAAAATACTAAGGAAAATAAAAGATAAAAAGATATAAGGTTGTGAATTCTTTTAATATCATTTAAAAGATGAAGTGATTATTTTATGTTTGTGTAATAAATCAGTTTACTAACCTGGAACACTAAATTATGTAAAAGCCTCTTCCGATGGTCAACTACAAATACCCAGTATAACCCAATTGAACCATATTCCTATGTCAACCACATTACCTGGATTCATTAAGTCTAAGTTCCAATTATGATTATCCCCGCCCGACAGGTATATTCCTATCCTGTAAGGAAATCTATTAAAGGGTTATCTATCCTCAAGGAAGATCGTGGGCTATTAAGTCTAAGGCTGAAACCTAAAATCCCTATGTCTAGTTCATTTTAGATTTACCATATCAATCTTATTGGTGATCAGACAACAAGAAGCATTAAGCTTAAGACTTAATAAATAAACCTGTAAATTACGCAACTATAAAATAATCCCTTATAAACCGGTGATATTAAAAGTCATCACAACCCCTAATTAATTAAAACATAACTAGGACTATAAAAACATAAAAATAAAAGACATAAAAATACTGAAAAGAAAAATAAAATAAAATAAAATGCTAAGGTAAAAGGAATTACTTTTACTACTACTAATTTAGATATCTCCCATAAAATAATATATAAACTTGTGTTAAATTTACCAACCGACCAGTCTGGCGGTATCCAGATTAAGTCAAATTAAGTCCAACCAGCCATTAAGGCGGAACCAAAAATAAATTTACCAACCGACCAGTCTGGCGGTATCCTTGATTAGTCAGGTTTAAAACAGATTAAAATTAAATTACCAACCGACCAATATAGCGGTATTCCTTATTAAGTCAATATTTTAAATAGTGAATATATTATTTTTAAGGGAGATTAATCTAAATAGTAACAATAAAAGAATTACCTTTCACCCTAGCTGAAAAAGTTACTTCAACATGGTGAATAGTAAAAACTGTAAAAAGTAAAAATTAAATTACTATTATTACAAAAAGTAATTAAAATTATTTACAAAACTAAAATAAAAAAAACTAAAAAATAAAAATAAAAATTCTAGAGAGAGAAATCAAGAGAGGGAAAAGTACATTGAAAACTGAAAATTCGGCCTCTATTTATAGGAAAAGTTTTTCACTGTTCAGGAACTGTTAGGGCGTCGCGACGCCAAGGACCTGCGCGTCGCGCCGCGAAATTTGTCGACGTGGCACGCTGAGGAGACGACACGTCATCAAGGCGGCTGACTGTACACGCGACACGTGTCAAGGCGGCTAATTCTCAATTATTGTGATGACGTCATGCTGACGTGGCGATGACGTGGCGCTGACGTGGCTTTGGCGTGTGTTGCAATTGTCGGCACAATAGGATTTCGACACGTGGCGACACGTGTCAAGTTCTGATTGGCTTAGGCTGACGTGGCTCGTTGACTCGGTTGACTTGCTGATGTGTCTGATGATGTGGCACACACGTGGCAAGGTTGACTTGTTGACCGATGACATGGCTGATGACGAGGCGACACGTGTCAAGTCAGAGTGTCGGCAGCATATGATGTTGACACGTGGCACGGCGCACGTTAGCGGATTCGTTGTGATGGTGACACGTGGCACGGCGCATTTTAGCAAAGTCAAAACTTCTCAAATTGTTGACCGTTGACCATGGCGCATTTTAGCAGAACCGGTGCACGCTTAGCGTCGCGACGCGGGATGTCTGGGCGGCGCGACGCGAAAAAGACGAAAATATCCCTGTTGACGCATTTTTGTCCGGTTTTGCCCCAAATTGCCTCCAGAATGTCCTGAAACTTATTTTATCTACAAAATAACACAAAACACATCAAAACATTCACAAAACTCAAGAAACTATACAAAATATTAAGTTAAATGAGTGGGAAATAGTGATATAAATACCACTCATCACACCCCCAAACCTAACATTTTGCTAGTCCTCGAGCAAAATACAGAATAAAATAACATAACAAAATTTAACTAAGCCACTTTCGTAGGGATCACGGTTGCATTTAGCATATGCAACAAGCCTTTAAACCCCTAGGTGTCCCTAGTGGACGAGTGTAGTCTCGTGAGGGCTTACAGCAATGATACCCACAAACATTTTACAAAAGTAAAAAGGTATTAAAACTAATGCACACAAAAGCAAAAAGACAAGCGAAAAGAGAATAATAGAAAGAAAGAAAGTGACTAATCAGGTGAAAATTCTACTCCAAGTTACTAGTTGTTTTGTTTCTTTCTAAATTACCGAATAAGTAAATTCTCCGATTATTTTTACCATTCTTCATATACACAGCTAACAAAATATTAATCATTCATTTTTGCCCACAACAGTCATAAGTGCAGTTGATAAGAGAGTAATATTTTTGTCCTAAAGTTTTATCAGATTTCACACCTTTTTGCAGCAATGGAATAATTTTTCTGATTTTTCTGATTTTTTCTTTGATTTTTCTCTATTTTTTATTTATATACAATATCTTCCGTCTATGTAGCGAGCTTTGGGTCGGTGGCTCCCAAACCAGTTGGCTTTAGGGCACCAGGTGTTAAGACACCCCTACGAACTTAATTACTCAGACTTCAGATATGAATATATTTTTGCAGCATCTTCGATCCATGTAACGAGCTTTGGGCCAATGACTCCCAAACCAGTTGGTTTTAGGGCACTAGGTATTAAAATACCCTTACAGACTTAATAACTCGGATCTCGGACGATTTTTATTTTTATTTTTTTTATTTTATTTTATTTTTTTTTTTACTCCATCACTATTTAGAGATGCTTCCTCCAATTAAACTATAGCACGGAATATTACAAACTTTTCAATTTTAGCTCATGTCCGTATGTTTCCATGTAAGTTCATAATACCTGTCAACTGAACATATGAAGATTCATTTTAGTCAGTGTTAAGGAGAATTCACAAATTAAATAATTCAAAATGAAATAAACAAAAATTAACTTATTTCGAAATAGGTTTTAGATACGTCTCAGGAGTGGAAATTCCTTACTCGGCTATCTCTTACCAATTCCACCTTTTTAGTCAAAATAAAAACACAAAATTGCAAAATATTTTTGTAATTTTTGAAAATTTTTCAATTTTTTTGTATTTTTCGAAAAATTTTGGACTAAAAATAAAAACAACATACAAACTAAAAACAAGATATTAATCAACTAATTCCCTCCCCCAAACCTAAATGAGACATTGTCCCCAATGTCTTAAACAGTAGAAGAAGAGTTAGAAGGTAATACCTGATCAGCTGAAATTTGACAGGAAAAATTACCGATTAAGATTTATGTCCAAATTACGATTCTTACCATAATTGCTATTTGACCATTTTTCATTAAAAAATTTGGCAGAATCACTTCTAAAAACTCAAAATTTCCCAAAATTCACCCTAAAAAATTATCACCAATCAAATCTCAACTTTGGTATTTTTCAGAAAAATTTGACAGAGTCTCCCCTGAATTTTTGATTATCCATCACAACCTAAATCTATCAAATGCCACAAACCAACACCAAATATCAAACTCAATTTCTTCGCCCCCAATTCTACGAATCAAATTCAACCATCCAACACTTCGTAATGCAATCCACAGTCAACCAATTCACAATTCAATTTTTCATTTTACCCAATTACCAAATCAATTTTTTTATCAAATCATTACCGTAATTTTTGATTTTGGCACTGAAGGATACGGATCGGTTTGGATTTGTGTTTGATTTGTTGAGGCTCGGTTTCGGTTGCTGTGGTTGGCAGTGGGTTGGCTTCTGGTGAGGCTCGGTTTTGGTAAGGTTTCGGCAAAGGTGGGTGTATCGGCAAGGGTGAGGTTTGCGACTAGTGGTGTCTCGGCTGGTGGATCTTGGGTTTTGGTGGCTCAGTTGATGGCTTCTGGTTCGGTTCTGTGATGTCTTGGAAGTGGGTCACAGCTCTGGTAATGTATTCGTGGTGGGTAGTTTCGGCTTGTGGTGAAGGTGATGGTTTCTGGTGTGGTTGATGATGGTGGCTGCTGTTTTGGGCCTTTCTAAACAAACCAGTGTCGCGACGCTGAAATTGGTCGTCTGTCGCGACGCTCGGTATTTTTTAGGGATTTTTTTTTTTTTTTTTTTTTTTTTTGGCAAAACCATGTCTTGTGACGGATAAATCCATAGGGACGCCTCTTAAGAAGTGTCATTTTACTCGGCCGTCTCTGGATCAACTTTGTATCTTCGTGATTTTGTCAAATTTTTATTTTGAAAATCCCGCTTGTACTGGCTTGCTTTGTCCTGAAAAATTCCGTTTTTATTTTTCCTGCAAAACTCACACACAAATAAATTAAAAAGTTCACAAAAAAAAAAATAAATAAATAAATAAATTACAACAAATTGCATGGGTTGCCTCCCTGCTAGCGCTAAATTTTTCGTCTTCAGCCAGACGTGATTGAAATCCATATGTTAAGGAGGTTTCAGTGTCGTTTTGGATGTCCGATTAAAGACAATCCCGTGAGCGTTGCTTTTGAAGGGTCTCTTCCAACGGTAAAGTGGTAAAAAGAATTTTGTCATCTTTAATGCTTGTGCCACCTTTTTAATCTTTGTCGCTCCAATAGTTCCTGCAAAGAAAGAAATAAAATTAGGAGGTCTCGTATGGTGTTTGACTTGAAATGGAAATTCCATTCTGTCAAGCTTCTGGGTGATATCTTTGATTTGTACTCCCCAATACAGCGATGTTTTTCCTGAATGCTCTGGATCTTTATTAAGGTCAGACATTTGCTCATTCATTTGTTCTGCTTCTTGTTCCACCTTTTCTTCACAGATGTATTTTAAAATTTCTGTATTCAGCTCTTCATCTGTCATCTGTGAAATACATGTTTCAAAATTGTCAACCTGAGAATGAAAAGAAATGTTAGATTTTAGGTCTTCATCCTCTGATATGACTGGATTGGATGGCTCAAGTTGATCTTCTTCAAACATTTGTGAAATGGAATCTCCAAGATCTTCATTTTGAGGATACAGAATTCCATCCTCAATTTTTGATGCAGTAGGTACAAATATTTCAGCTTCATCCTCGTCAGAATCTGAATAATAGAAATCAAATCGAGACTTTGCCGGTTCAAGTTCCTGAACTGATACCTCTGATTGTTGATACTGCTCAGCCTCCTCCTCTGTTGACGTGTCATTGTGAAATGATTGGTACTCGAAGGCTTCATCAGTGTCATCTGAGAATGGTTCTTGAGGTATATAGTTCTGGTTTTCTGTTAATTGTCTGATCTGATCTGTCATTCTCTGTATGGATTCTGTGTTACTCTGAACTTGTGCATCAAATTGAACTGTCTGTTCTTTGAACATGTGAATCAATTGATCTTCCTCTAATGGTTCTGGTTGTTGGTAAGGATCGAAGGAAGATGGTGGATAAGATGGAAAATGTGATTCTGTGAAATGTGATGGTTCTTCGTACCATGAAAGATCTTGATAGTTCTGCCACCCTGGATAGTAGTTGTATTCGCAATAATCGCTTGGGTGGTCACCATTACATATGTCACATATCCACATTGAATTCTGTTGAGCAAATGTAGTATTGTTTGGTTCTGGCATCCAGTGATAATCATTGGGCTCGACAACAGGCCTCAGAAAACCGGACTGTTGCTCCCAGATGTGGGGTGTATTTTCTTGTAAAGCACGTAATCTTTCAATCTCCCAGTAATGTTCCATTTTTAAGTCACCTGAAATCAAAAGAAAGAAATAAAAATTACAGATAAAAATAAAGAAAATTAGATATAAGTAAATTAGATAGCTTCAAAATTAACAACTCAAGAATATAAGTCCCCGGCAACGGCGCCAAAAACTTGACCGGCGTAAACACACACGTATAACGCAAGCGCACGTATCGTTCAAGTAGTATAATAATATCGATCCCACGAGGACTTAATTCCTACTGTTGTTATTAATTATTGAATCTATTTAATTACAAATATCTAATTAAAGGGAGAATGGAATTGATTGCTTGATTGATTTGATTGATTGAAGATTTGCTAAATAAATAAATAAAAAGATAAAAGAAAATACTAAGGAAAATAAAAGATAAAAAGATATAAGGTTGTGATTCTTTTAATATCATTTAAAAGATGAAGTGATTATTTTATGTTTGTGTAATAAATCAGTTTACTAACCTGGAACACTAAATTATGTAAAAGCCTCTTCCGATGGTCAACTACAAATACCCAGTATAACCCAATTGAACCATATTCCTATGTCAACCACATTACCTGGATTCATTAAGTCTAAGTTCCAATTATGATTATCCCCGCCCGACAGGTATATTCCTATCCTGTAAGGAAATCTATTAAAGGGTTATCTATCCTCAAGGAAGATCGTGGGCTATTAAGTCTAAGGCTGAAACCTAAAATCCCTATGTCTAGTTCATTTTAGATTTACCATATCAATCTTATTGGTGATCAGACAACAAGAAGCATTAAGCTTAAGACTTAATAAATAAACCTGTAAATTACGCAACTATAAAATAATCCCTTATAAACCGGTGATATTAAAAGTCATCACAACCCCTAATTAATTAAAACATAACTAGGACTATAAAAACATAAAAATAAAAGACATAAAAATACTGAAAAGAAAAATAAAATAAAATAAAATACTAAGGTAAAAGGAATTACTTTTACTACTACTAATTTAGATATCTCCCATAAAATAATATATAAACTTGTGTTAAATTTACCAACCGACCAGTCTGGCGGTATCCAGATTAAGTCAAATTAAGTCCAACCAGCCATTAAGGCGGAACCAAAAATAAATTTACCAACCGACCAGTCTGGCGGTATCCTTGATTAGTCAGGTTTAAAACAGATTAAAATTAAATTACCAACCGACCAATATAGCGGTATTCCTTATTAAGTCAATATTTTAAATAGTGAATATATTATTTTTAAGGGAGATTAATCTAAATAGTAACAATAAAAGAATTACCTTTCACCCTAGCTGAAAAAGTTACTTCAACATGGTGAATAGTAAAAACTGTAAAAAGTAAAAATTAAATTACTATTATTACAAAAAGTAATTAAAATTATTTACAAAACTAAAATAAAAAAAACTAAAAAATAAAAATAAAAATTCTAGAGAGAGAAACTCTCTCTAGAGAGAGAAATCAAGAGAGGGAAAAGTACATTGAAAACTGAAAATTCGGCCTCTATTTATAGGAAAAGTTTTTCACTGTTCAGGAACTGTTAGGGCGTCGCGACGCCAAGGACCTGCGCGTCGCGCCGCGTAATTTGTCGACGTGGCACGCTGAGGAGACGACACGTCATCAAGGCGGCTGACTGTACACGCGACACGTGTCAAGGCGGCTAATTCTCAATTATTGTGATGACGTCATGCTGACGTGGCGATGACGTGGCGCTGACGTGGCTTTGGCGTGTGTTGCAATTGTCGGCACAATAGGATTTCGACACGTGGCGACACGTGTCAAGTTCTGATTGGCTTAGGCTGACGTGGCTCGTTGACTCGGTTGACTTGCTGATGTGTCTGATGATGTGGCACACACGTGGCAAGGTTGACTTGTTGACCGATGACATGGCTGATGACGAGGCGACACGTGTCAAGTCAGAGTGTCGGCAGCATATGATGTTGACACGTGGCACGGCGCACGTTAGCGGATTCGTTGTGATGGTGACACGTGGCACGGCGCATTTTAGCAAAGTCAAAACTTCTCAAATTGTTGACCGTTGACCATGGCGCATTTTAGCAGAACCGGTGCACGCTTAGCGTCGCGACGCGGGATGTCTGGGCGGCGCGACGCGAAAAAGACGAAAATATCCCTGTTGACGCATTTTTGTCCGGTTTTGCCCCAAATTGCCTCCAGAATGTCCTGAAACTTATTTTATCTACAAAATAACACAAAACACATCAAAACATTCACAAAACTCAAGAAACTATACAAAATATTAAGTTAAATGAGTGGGAAATAGTGATATAAATACCACTCATCAATCATCATCTCCATATGAGTGAAGTGATACTTCCGTCTTGACATCACACCCAATACACTACGATTCTCAATAAACCCAGAAGAGGCGTACACAGAACCTGTTAAAGTCCCGGACTACCAAAACCAATGCGTATTGATTGTCGCAAGTATTAGCGATGCAAGTCTCAGGTTAAGACCAAATACACCTACCCTGAATCGGATTCCCATAGACACATAGTCATACTACCAATGGGATTCCGAGGGGTCAATCCAGAGCGAAGCTGTTTCCGTACCATCGACAAACACAACCTCTTATCACACTTGCATAAGCATCAAATACTTAAATATATGAGAACTATGTTATTACGCTTCCATAACACGCACAAGTGCAATACTAGTCTATTCCGCATTATCGATGTCCAGTCTCGATAATACTACGACTAGGGATATTTAATGATTAAACCTTGTGGATTGATATTGTCTCATATCTTATAATCCGGAACTAATCATAAGGACTTTTATCAATTATATATATACAAGTAATCTAATTACAAAATCATAAAATGCAATTTCCATTGTCACATAGTTAATTTGTACAAAACCCACAATGTCTTTTACAAATAGTGACACTATAGGTCATAATTGTCCAACATCTAGATCTTCACTCTCTGTTCTTGCTATAAGTCTTGACTTTGGCACTCTTTTCTACTGTCCATATTGGTATTTTTTTCAATCCTAAATATCTCCAACCTCTCGGGTCTATTCTTGTATACTTCCACAGATTTCTACTGACTTGGGCTGATCTATAGGTTCTACTACATTTGGTTATCACGCTGACTTACCTTGATCTTTGGCTATACTGATTTCTCTTCTTTATATCCTCAAAAACTTCCTTAATACTTATATGGGTGATCTACCTTCCAAGGTCTTCCATTTTCTAAGACGAACTCTTGTCGAGCTTCTTACGGTCACCTATATCTATACTGGTAGGGACTACTTTATGTCTCGTTGGTTCTTTCTTTATGTCTCGATGGTTTCAGTATCCTTTTTCTAGTACTCTATGTCCTGGTAGAGTCTATTTCTTATGTAAGGTAGGTATGAAATAGGCTCTGTCATGATAGCTTCCTTAACTAGTATGACTAAGCGGTTGAAAACTAGATAGCTTAGGGTATTGTCTTCATCGGATTGCTTGGGATAAGGTAATTAATCGTTTCTGTTTATGACTTCTATTTGTCTGCTTATGGACCTGGGTCTGGGTTTGGGGGTCTGAAATTCTCTACATCCTTTTTGACATCTCAGTCTATTAAAACTCTTGAGTCTAATCTTGATTTTTTACTTCTGTTATCTTTCTGGCTTTTCCTCATTACTCGGGGAACTTACTATCTATACGAAGTATCTAAAGGCTATTAGATCGGCTTGAAGGAATTTTTTTCTGATGAGGGAAGGAATCTAACATCTTCTATGCACTATAATACTTGCTCGGGCTTTTTCTATTCTCTCTCTACTATCCTGGGTGGGTATCCTTAGAACTTCACTGCCTTATTCTATCTCTTCACTTTTCTTTATCTATGGCTGCTTACACAACTATGCATATTTCCTTGCTTTCTTATAGTTTTCCTTTCCCACTCCATTGGGTAACTTTTCTTAGTACTTATATTTTCTAGTTTTATAACTGAACTTGATCCTCTGCTAATAATTAAGGATGATTTAGAAAAGATCTTACAAAGAATATTGTTGCTTTATAAGGTAGGATATTCGAATAGTCTAGGAATTCTTACTAACCAATTTATATAACTTTGAGGACGTACTCGAGGATTGGATACTGGATAAGTAGTGCCCCGCATACAAGTATCCCAGACATACTATGTATACAAGACCCCAACACTCTGCCCACTGAAGTCACTGACTCCCTAGACCATGCTCTGATACCATCTTTGTAACATCCCCAATCCGGGAGATGTTACTGGCAGGGGAGAGGCCGTAATATCCTCATAAGCCTCTGACTTCTAATAACCATGAACAATACTAATACATTTTTCTCTAATTAAATATCTTAGGTGTGAGACCGTAACCCAAACTTAATAACATAACATGCAATCTCAACATTAAACATGGTATACTCAATAACACTTACATTTACAATGACCATCACATATTTAAATACTAATACATGACTTTTACTTGACTTTGACTGGACTCTCACTCACTCTGACTTGACTAGTGGACTCCATACCCTAGTGACTGCATCAGTATCCGTCCTCCCGAGCTCGTTCTCCGAGAATACCTGTAAAACAAGGGAACTGGGAGTGGGGGTTAGACCGTTGTACGATCTAAGTGAGTGGATGAAAACTGAAATACTGTTATAAAAATATTTGGTTCTAAAACCAAGGTTCAAGAAATAGCTTTATACAAAAACTCTTTTTTCTGTCTGAAAACTCTGGGCTTCTTTCTGAAAATCTTATCTGAACTATTTCTTCAAAACTTATCTTTTCTAAGATTTCTTATAAAACTGTTGTTTTCGGAAACTTTCTTTTCTAAAAACCTTTTCTGAAAACTATAACTGAAAACTATTTCTGTAATCTGTAACTTTCTCTGAAAACCTGACGTATGGAGGCGTTACGTATCGTCGTCCCCCTCATACGCCTAACTAGAGGCAGAAGTGTAAATCCATGACTTTGGGGAGTTACGTATCGCTGTCCCCCAAAGCATGCCACCAATGTCCCTGAAACTAGTGGTCTTGGGGAATTACGTATCGCCTTCCCCCAAGCCACTGAACTAGAACTGGGGGTGCGGATCTATGCCACCCTCCAAGCTCTGAAACTAGGATCTATGGATATTTTTCATCCCTAGTCTTGAACTAGGATCTGGGGGCGTTACGTACCACCGTCCCCCCAGTCCTCTACATGTGCACATGTCATCCGTCAATTCCATGTCTGTAACAAGTTACATACAGAGGTGGGTTTTTCCCACATGCCTCGAAAATCATAAAATCATATTTTGAAAATATTTTTTTCTCAAAGATAACTTAAAACATAAACTGTCATGAAATAACTGTAATAAAAATCATCTAACGCCCTAAAGCGTAAAAATAAGTCTGATATATATATATATATATATAACAAAACGAAAGTCAATTTAAAGAGGAAAGTGTCCACTCATTGATTTTGGAATTTGGATGGCACTGAATCCCCTCATCGAAGAAGATTGTGGTTCATGTGGGTAATCTATGATCCGAAACTTGATTAGTATATACGTTGTAAAATGAACCTTGGAACTTAGCTAAGCTTATTAATACATCAATATGTTTTATCTACAAGGCTTATCGTGTGTAACGACCCGGGTTATTTTAACGAGATTGCGCAAATTTACTTTCGCTTCCGTAGTCTTGTCGAACGCGGGGTCAATTTTTATTACTAAATGGGAACTTTTCGATAAATTAATTATAAGTTAGTAATAATTAAACTAGAGGGATAAATTGATAATAGCCATACAAGTGAATAAAAAAAATATTCTAGAAGTTCCTACACTCTCTCACACGTGACACACACATTTAAACTATTATCACCACACATGTTTATAATACACACACGTGTATTATGTATTCACCACACACCTTTAGTTTACACGCTCACAGCAGCAAAAACATACACGCACAGCACACAGAGAATACACACACATACAGTTTACACGGTGAACAAAATAAAAAAGAGAGAGAAATGAACACAGAACACTCTCAGAATACGCATAAGGAGAGGAAAAGAAGAACAGAGCAAAATCAAGAGTGCGGAGAGTCAAGAGAGAGAGAAACCGAGAAAGCCAAGAAAAGATTATGAGAAGATAGAGAAACCGAGAGGGGAAGGAGACAGAAAGAGAGGGAGATGTCCAGCCCTGTCTCTGGTCGCCGACGAGTCCTCGACACCGAATTTGTTGAGTAGAGGAGAGGTAAGTATACTATGTGGTGATTTCTTTGGGTTTGGGTGTTTATGGGTTTACTTTGATTTGTTTAAATAAATTTGATTTTGAACCAAGAATGATGGAGTATATATTAGAGTAATCCAAAACTGAATTTAATTTTGAAATTGAAAGAAATTCATTTGATTAAGGGGAAGATAGAATCGGCAGTAGCAAAACCCTGGAATTTGGGGATTTTTGGATTTGTGTTATATACATAATATATGTTCGAATTTTGTGTGCTATGGACAGTTTGGAATATGTAGCAAGAAGGAAATTTTGAAATTTATATAAATATATGCATATAGTTTGGAAATGAGTATATGGCCGAATTTTAAAGAATGGGGATGAGACTTGATTCTCATGTTATTGATGGGTTAAAGTCATTACATTTAATGATGAACCATGAATGATTTGTGAGTGTGTTTGAATCAATGAAAAATTTGGTTAATGAAATGAAATTCTCATAACCTAAAAAATAATCCTTGTGGCCTTTAAATAAATAAAATCCTCAAACCAAGAATGGTAATTCCAAGATCCTTGATGTGTTATATGTTTTTAGTGTTTTTCATGAAAAATTTCTGATTCCCCTTGTCATTATTCTGTTTTAGGATGTTTATATTTATTTGATGATGAATTGGTAATGTGGCCTTTATTTTACTAACTGGATTTCGTTTAATTTTTGATCGAATTAAAATATTTCAACACATGAACAGTGTTTGAGAAGTGAATGCAGAATTGTATGTCGGTTAGGTTTTTAAGGTTTTAAAATGGAAGATGGCTTTGGATGTTAAATGAATTTAATTTGTCTTTGTTTATTGGATAGTGATTTATATGGAATTAGCTCTCTTTTTGGCATCGGTTAGTTCTTTGAATGATACTCAAGGATTAGATATTCGAAAGGTAAAATAGAATGGGATATGAAATAAATAGAATTTAAGAAAGTTGACACTCATATATTACTAAGTGCGAGTAAAGGAAATGATCTGATTAGAGTGACTTTGGCAGTTAGAATCTGTAAAGTAATGGCTTTATAGCAGAAGAAGTTGATTACATAATAATTATGTAGTATATTGGGTATATTTGGCCGAACGTGGAGGAATCTTGAATTTGGGTGTTATAGTAATACTGTTTAAGAAGTAAATAAATGTGATTTGAGGGTAATTTCGTGATGAACCTGTAATTGATTTAATGAAGCATTCATGGTAGCATTTGAAATATGTGAGTAATGATATAATTAAGCTGCTGATGAAAGCTATTATATATATAGAAATTAATAGTTTGATCATGAATATATGATGCTATGTGGCACATTAGATTTCATATGTTTATAATATTGGGACAACTTATTTTGTTAGTAAACTTGAGCATGTATGAAAAGAAACATATAAGAATAGAATACATATATCATTTAGTTGAAGGAATTCAAGAACATATGCATGTACTGATGTACACATATGTTAATATAGATAAGCATATGATTAGGATAAGTGAAAGCATAAGGAATGAGCTCGCATATATGTGTTTTATGATTTTCAGAATTCATAAAGAAGTTAAAAATGTTTTGGAATTCAAAAGTGTTTTAAAAGAAAAGTTTCAGACGTTTTGAAAGAAATGTTTTCAGAAAATGTTTCTTACAGTTTTGAGATTTAAGCATGAGTTTTATATTTTCGGGGCATGAGGGAAAAACTCACCCCAATATGTAACTTGAGATTCAGTTGGAATTGACGGATATCATATGGATTCGGGATTTGGGATTTGACCCATCCCAGTTGTACACTAATTGGAATTGACGGATTTGACACATGTGCACATGTGGAGGACTGGGAGGACGCTCCTAGATCCTCAGCACTCAGATGGTACATTCCTGGGCGGAGATGTGCCTTCGGGCGGAGATGCGCCTTCGGGTGGAGATGCGCCTTCGGGCGGAGATGCGCCTTAGGGCGGAGATGCGCCTACGGGCGGAGATTTGGTTTTCAGAAAAAGGATTTCAGTTTTCAGATTTTGAGTACACAGTTTTCAGATTTTCAGTGCCTGGATTTCAGAAACCAGATTATAGTACACGGTTTTCAAAAACTGAGTTTAGAAATAGTTTTTCAGATTTCAATTTTCAGTTTTTAGATACAGATCTCAGTTTTCAAGTGTAGTTTTCAGTCTTCAGAAACAGTTTTCAGAAAGAGCTTTTAGAAAAGAAAGTTTCCAGAAATAGCAGTTTTATAAGAGATTCAGAATTTTTAAGCAAAAACCAGTTTTTAAGTAAAGTTTTCAACCAAGAATTTTCATAAAGATTTCAGAAAGCATTTTCTAAAAGCATAGCATGTTAAAGTAGAGTATAATTTACAAGTCATGCATATGAATCATACATCCTAATAATTCATCTGAGATGCATATAGTTGATGTTAATGTATTATAGCACTAGTACATTCACATGTAAGTTTTTCAGAAAAAGGTTTTAAAGTAATAGTTCATAAAAGCATGACATGATTGCATCGAAATGTATATATGGTTAATATTTGTGTGTGACATGTTTATATTGAAGTAACACTTTGTAAAATACTTGTGCATGATAGCATGATTTTATTTATATGTATATATATCAATGACCATTGTATGAGTTGTATGTTTACTTAGAAAGAACCTATTGTAAGGATGCTAGAATATGATGATATGATAACATATGCATGTATACATAGTTGGTTTTAGTGGATTAAATGTTTGACAGAAATAATATCGTAGTATAACCGATTTGATGATATTTCAAAACAGTAAAAGAAAGAAAGTTATTATAATTATCTAATCCAGACTAGCTCAGAGTATACATAAAGGTTAAGAGAAGAATCAGAGTAGCGCAGCAGAAGTGTGATGGATCTTAATCTGTTAGTTAGTAAAATAGAACTTGATGTATTTAATTCAAGTGATTAATATGGATAAAGTAAACAGAAGTTAAAGTATGTATGTGTGTGTTCAGATAAAAAGATCAGTAGCAAGTTATATGGAAATAAAATGGATAAAAGTAATATGGCTAAATCAGACTTGTAAATATTTGCATGGTCACATAGACGGTTTAAGTTAATACAGAAACAGGATTCAGACTTTGCATGTGTTTGATGCTCAAGGAATGAGCATAGTTACTTACTGAGTCTTATGACTCACACCACAACAGTGTTTGAGTTTTGCAGGTTGGTGACCTGATCGGTCAACCACAGACACCAGAGCTTGAGGAGCCGGATAGCAGCGTTGCAGTCAGCCAGTCACCAGGTCTTGGAGTATCAGAGTCTAGTTGTAGAGAATTGAATTGTATAAAGTGTAGTTTGTAAAAGTTTTTGTTTCTTCGTATTTTCGGGCAAGGAGCCCAGTTGTATTATGTCTTGAGTTGGTTGTTTTAGTGTTATAGTATGAGTTGGGCCCTATAGATTGTATGATGGTGCTGGACTTTGATCCAGGTTGCGTGACTTTTAGTAAAGGTCATGCCGAATTTTCGTCAGAATCTGAGGCTTATGAAGATGGGTTTAGCCTGTCTCCTGCCGGTAGCATCTTGGCTTAGGCGGGATGTTACATCGTGCTTGTGTCTTGATGTAAAGTATGTATATGAACTAATACGAGACCTACAAGACGACCTCTAACAAGCTAAAGTGGAACTGGGATGGTTTAAAACTGATTTTGGGAAATTATGTTATTCGCGTCGCAAGACATTGTGCATCGCGACACGCTTGAATCCAGAAATGAATTGCATGGGATTTTCCAGTGCGCGTCGCGACGCGTGCAAACCAGAGGTAGATATACATAAATTTCCCAGAGTGCGTCGCGATGCATGGTGATTTGCGTCGCGACGCAAGGCCAAAATTCAGGTCAGAAATCAACTTCCTCAAGTCCTTATGCCCAAATACACTTTCATTCTTCCATATTTCAAATTTTTCTCATCAATACCATAAACTTCCATGTAGAAACACACTAATATTACTACTCCTCAAACTAATTCAACTCTTTAATCTTATGATTTCATAACTCAAATCTAGGTTACCAAGCCTTAATCATTTACTTAGTTCAACCAATGATAATGCCAAACATGTTCCTATCATAAATATATCATCTCTACAACCAAAACTTTTAATCCAAATTTGGGTCAAATGACCTTACCTCATCTTTGTTGAATTCCACCATCCCTCAAATCTCTCAATGATGTCATGTTCATCTTTGCTTCATCTTTCTTCTTTTCCTTCCTCTTTCTTCTTCTTCCTTTCTTCTTCTTCTTCATTCTCCTCTTCTTCTTCTCTTCTACATTTCTCATTTCTCCTCTCATTTTTTAGGGACACATGAATAGTGTTTCCTTTTATACTAGGCCATTTAAAATACGAAAAGTGTAGAATTTTGAAAAACTTATAGAATTTACTAGAATTCCCTAGGGTACTATTCATCCAAATTTTTAATCTGTATTTTTAGTCTGGTTCGAATTTGGAAAAACGTTCAGTGCAAAAGTTGTTGGTATCGATCTCAGCTTTGGAAAATATAGAATTCATAACAATCAGAGTTTGTATGAGAAAGTTACAGCCCAATTACCATGGGCTGTCCGTAACAAAACTTCATAGAATTTCGTATCGGAATTTCGAAGAATTACTGTTTGTCTCCAAAGTCGTTCCGTGGGTGTATTTGTGTCCCAATATAATTTATATTATGTTACCTTCATCCCGTAATAACACGGTACTACAATGTAATAGTAGTAGAGACTACCGGTTGTTACATCCATGTTCAGATGGATCATGACCTAAGGTTCTGCAACCAAATTTTAGCTTTATCCTTTAAAGAAAATGGAAATAACAATTAAATTTAAGTTGTACTACTACTACTACTACTACTACTACTACTACTACTACTACTACTACTACTACTACTACTACTACTACTAAATCCCTTTAATTTAGAACATTTGTGAAATAACAATTAAATTTAAGTTGTATATATTTTTATTGTGATTTTTATTTATTGTGTAGTTAAACTACTACTTCGGATGCTCAACAGGAAAATAGACATGAAATCTGAATTCCAAGACCTAGAAACCTAAAAGGGCGTGACAGCTAGATTCAAATCGGATTTGGAAAATATCCACCGTGTTTAAATTGACGACAAAATGAGCTTATGATGTATTTAATTACACATATATTTTATATAAAGAAAGCGAAACGAAAGCAAAAAAAAACAAACGAATAAAAACAAACAGAAAATGACAAAACAAAAAACAATTAATAATAATAATGCAATTGCTTTCCATCTCGCAAGATTTGCGCAATTTTTCTTGTAATTGAGCAAATCTTGCAACAGGTGCTGAGTGCTCAACGTCTCATTTTCCTCAGCAAATTTCCACATGTCTCTTTGAGACTTTGTGGGATGAGCTCTTCTGTGTATTTTTTTTCCTTTTGTAATTTATTTTTCTTTTATTAATAAATTTATGACTATTTTTATTTATATCTTGTTCTGCTAATTTTTATCATGCTGGGGTAAAAGGTGAAGCTAGTGGTATAAAAATATAGGTGATTTTTATTTATATTATATTTTATAAATTTTTATAATTTTCCAAATAAAATTCATACTCTTTCTAGTTTATTTAGGAATCTTGACTAGTTGTAGACAATCTCCGATTGACACAGATAATACTTGAATCCCATAAATGAGAGAGTGAATTATTAAAGATTTGGATTAATTATAGACAATACGGTGCCGCCTATATGACTAGTTTTATATATTTGGCATAATTGAGTACCTAACTAGACTTGTTATACAAAAATGATAACACCGCCTTTATGACTGGTGTTACATGTTTTGGCATATTTAGTACCTTGGTAGGACTAATTATCGATAGGACGAATTACATGTGTTGGCATAATTAATACCTGATAATTATGAAATAAATTGATTGAGAAAAAATTATAATTTACATTTTATATAAAGTAAAAATTATTTTATATTTGAAATATCAAGAGTGGATCTCATAACCCTAGTATTTTATTTTATTATTATTATTATTTTATTAGTTGAATTATTATTTTATCCTATTAAATATATTCCTTATGGATCGACCCCGAACTTACCGAATTATTTTATTACTTCGACACTCTTATACTTGAGAGTAAAGAACCACTTTTTGAGTGAGTCATAAGCTTAATTTATATTCTCATATTTAGAGTTTCACTATTTACCCCAACATTATGGAATTAGTTACTCATTATTTGAATAAAAATTTGCATAATTTTATTAATGAAATAAAAAAATTATAAGAAAAATAAAACACACAGAACACTTATTCCAAATTCTTCAAGAGAGAAAATGAAAGGAGCATGAAGAAAATGAAAGCTGAACACTTCTATTTATAGTAAAAGTGTTCATCCCTCAATTATTAATTATAATTTTCCAAATCAAATACAATAAAATTTTATTAATTTATTTTTTTCTTTTTCCTTTTTTGATTTTTTTTTTAATTTTTATTAATCATTTTGCAAACATTTGTCACAATCCACCTAAAGATGGATCATGACATTTAAACTTTTATTTTTCTATTTTTTGTTTTTTATTTTTTACTTTGTTTTCTAATACCTAAAATTACATGCAACACACAATTTGCTTCACCAATTTCGACCTTGACAACCTCAAAATTACAAAAGTTGTAGATATTTGAGTTTTTTTTCATCTGGAACTAGAATCGCCTCAATCCAATATCGGAGTCAAAGGTTATGGCCAAAATACGGAAACTGTGCAAAGTTGGAATTTCCGAAATTGAATACTATTAGAACGCCCTTTCAAGTTTCTTGCCTCCAAAATCCAAATGTCATGTCCATTTTTCTAGTTATGTATCCAAGGTATTATTTCAACTACATAAGAAATAAAAATCACAATAAAAATATATAAAACATAAATTTAATTATTATTTCACAAATGTGCTAATCTAAGGGGATTAATGAAATTATAAGTGTAAAATAATTAATTTTCCTTTTAAAAAATGTACATTTTTTAGTGTCCATCAACTGTCTTTTGAGATCTTTATACATTTTTGTGCCTTTCTGGTGTAATACCAACCTGAAGCAATGAACTTCTAACAAAATAGTTTCCTTGAGCTCGGCGTCGTCGAGAATGATGAACTTCCCAATTAAAATGTGAAACCCACCTACACTCATACTCCAACCGTCCTATTGTTGTTTTATAGTTAATTCCATATAGTTCTCAAATCTTCGTCCTACCACTGACGCGTGTTTCACCACTTGAACATGAATAAAATCCGCAACAATGTTGTATGCATAAACCTTATGACCATCTATATGGTACCGTAAATGGTAGTCCATGACTGTCAAAGCTCTCTTCCAGTCCTCCAAGGCTAGACACGGTAAGATTCTATGGCGTTTACGGCTTAAGGCATCAGCTACTACGTTGGCCTTACCTGGATGATACTAACTTCCAGAAGTCACACTTCTCTCGCTTCCCATACAACCGATTAACCCTTAAAGTCTGTAGAGTAATCTCCAGGTGCCTTTCTTGCTCCTCCATGGGATGAGAATATATTATAATATCATCAATGAACACAATGACAAATCGATCCAAATAGGGTCTAAACACCATATTCATGAGGTCCATGAAAGGTGCTGGTGCGTTGGTCAACCCAAAAGACATGACCAGAAACTTAAAGTGTCCATAATAGGTTTTGAATGTCGTCTTCGGTACATCCTCTTCTCGAATCTTCAAATGATGATAACCCGACCTTAAGTCAATCTTGTAGAAGTACTTCGAACCATCCAACTGATCAAATAACTCTAAGATTAACTACAAACACACAAACAACAACACTATACCAATAGGGGGTGAATTGGGTAATGGCCTAATAATGCAGAATTATAAATTCTTTTTGATTTTACGCTATTATGCTAGTAGCTCTACCAATTAAGCTTAATGTGCAATTTCTCAATCACAATATTTTCCAAAATGCAAGTTAGTAAATAAAATACAAATATAAAATATAACTTGCGATAAATAAAGAATTAAAAGATAAAGAAATTTGACACCGTAATTTATAATGGTTCGGCCAACAATGTTTACGTCTACTCCCCAAAGCCGTTCTTGAAACTTTCCACTATGTTTAAAGTGATCACACACTTTATACAAAGTTTTCCATGAATCACTCGCAAACCAAGAGTTTTTCGTGGTTCACTCCAAATCAAGGGTTTTTCGTGGTTCATCCCAAAACTTTACAACACCAAGAGTTTTTCACTTATGTTCACTATTTAACCTTTACACAAATTACGCTTTTGAGTATACCCACTCAACAAAGGGATTTCCCAACCAAATGTTTGAAATATGAAAGTTTACAACACAACTTGGGCACCCACAAAAGATAAAGAAGGTTTAAGGTGTGAGTTTCTAACCCAACTATTCCAAGCTCACTAAAAAAAAATGAAGGTGTAGTGTGTGAGTTTTGATTTTGATAAGAGCATTTGATTAAGAAGATTTAAGTTACTCTCAATGTTTTTTCCTTAGAGATAATGTATGAAGGTTCAAGAAGATGGTAAAACAGAATTAAGGCTCAATTAATAGTTAAAGTGAAAGCTACCCTAACTTTTTTTCCTGAGACTAGTATACCGATATACAAGTGCCTTACGTTGGTTCTGCAATTATAAGAGCTATATTACCATTGAAGGTTAAAGCACACCAAACCAGATTACTGATCAGTATGGTGACCGGTATACTGGTTTCCTAACATGTATGTGGACCGGTATGATTCGTCTCGATTTTAATAGCTATGCAAACTCTAGACTGGCCTGTATGTAGTAGCTCGGTTCCAGAGAGCATGCAAATATGTGCAAGGCAGAGCAGAGTCACTGGTATGCCAGTATCAGGGACAGATATACCGGTTCCAATGTAGAAAATACAGAATTTGAAGATTAAAATCATTTTGCACTTGACCCTAATGCATCTATATGAATGTGTATGAGTCCTATGAGCTTAGAGTACTTGAATTGTAGACTCATTTACAATCAGAGCCTTAAGTTATAAGACTACAATAGATTTCTTAGTTTGACTCTTAAGTTTTCAAATCCATTTTGCTTCGATAACTTTTTGTACTGCTCGCTAATGCTCATCGAAGTCTTCTTGCATTGCATCATCAAAATCCATCCTTTAGAATATGTCGCTAACAATCTCCTTTTTTGATGATGGATAACTTTAAAACTTGTGAGCTTTGAGAGTTCCAAATTTGTTGATGATTATTGCTCCCCTTCAATAGTAGCTCCCTCTCAACATGTGATTTGCTTTCAATATAGCTTTATAAAACTTAGACCAATAAACTAGTACAAATTTACTCCCATTTGATACAAAGGTGAGGGTAACATAAGTTTTAATCTCATTCTATGATTTCTCTCTCTTGGACATTATAAAAAAGGATGGAGAATCAAAAAATAAGCACTTGGAGATATAAACCAATTATGTGGACAAAACATGTTAAAAATTCATGAGCATGCACAAATTTTATTTTCTCCCATTTTTCCATACAATCTAATATTCATGTATAGATGATCATCAAAATCATCCAAGTTATTCCAATATATATACATTTCATTTTTAACCAAGTGATTAATGACAAGGAATATTCAATACTAATAATCCAAAAAGGATCACACATATCATAAATGGAAATAATTCCTATGTGAAACCAATTGAGATTAATAATATAATTTATTTAAATAATTAAAATCAATTGAGGCAATGTATACAAAAGTTCACACAATCTAACTCGTATGCCCAATCAATAGTATGTTTCACAATCAAGTCCAATTTCATACCAATTAAAATTACCATACTTAAGTACGGTGGAGGAAACAATACCAATATTTTTGTAAACACAGATTTTACCTTTTGCTGATGTCACCAAGTGAAAAATCCACCAATGTTGAAATTGTCTGTTTTTGTGGTTTGCACTTGATATTCTTTTTGTTGAGCTCTTCCCTCATTTCGTGTTAAGTCTTTGGGATCAAGTGTATTTCTCATTTGATTACTTTTCCCAAAGTTTCCTCTATAAAATAATTTAAGCGTATTTTGATACCCAAACTTTTTTGGGTCCATAGGGGTTAATCTTGATTCCTTGGGGAACCCATGTATTTACTTTTACATTTTTATACATACAATCAAATATTTTGTATCCTTTCATATTGCATGCATGGCATGTGACATTTTCATCACTAGTAACATGTGTGTAATGCAACATTTTCATCTTTCAAGGTGTTACACTCACATGTACTAGAGCTAGATGACATGATAGATATGCTCTTTTAAAGTTTTAGTTTTTCATCTTTTAAGCATGCGATTTCTTTTTCATACATTCCATTTTCTCAACAATTAATGCATGATCATGTAATAAGGATGAATGATTATTTTTTATCAATTTATGCTTTTTTCTTAACAAGTCATATAATTCATGTAATTCATTGAAAGTATCAAGCAATTCATCATATTCAAGGGAATCATGTACCTTTTCTTCATAGTTTTTATCTAGGAGATCATCAATATCCAAAAAGGGAGATTTCTTGTTCCCTCATCACTGTCCTCCTTGGATGAGCTAGAGTCGCTATCGCTCCAAGTTGCCTTTATTGTTTTCTTCTTGAATTTTCCTTTGAATTTTCTAAATGAGCAATCGACAATTACATTACCCGGCTTTTCACACTCATAGCATATGACTTTATCTTTCTTGTGCTTCATTGGGCAATTCTCTTCTTTCCTCTCATCCATCCGAGATTTTCCTTTAGACTTTTCAGATTTGAGGAATTTCTTGAACTTCTATGTCAAATGTGTTAACTCTTCATCATTATCATCTTCTTCATCAGTAGATCTAGCACTATCCCATTTTCTCATAAATAAATTAAGGGCTATTCTTTTTTAATTTTTCTCTTCTTCTTCTCTTAAATCATTCTCAATCTCCATCTTATATTCTATCAATTTGCCGACTAAATCATCAAATCTCAAGGTATTCATATCATTTGACTCTTTGATGGAGGAGGTACAAATCCTATATTCCTTAGGAATAGACCTAAGGATTTTCTTCACTTAATCATTTGTACTAATCATTTTTCCTAAAGCATTTAATTGATTTGTAATCATGGAGAATCTTGAAATCATCATATCAACCTTTTCACCGACTTCCATCTTGAAGTTATCAAAGTCATACATAAACCGGTTGATTTTTGATTCCTTAACTTGGCTAATGCCCTTATTGACCATCTCCAAAGACATCCATAATTCATATATATTTTCAAACTCCGGAAGTTTGTTGATTTGGCTCTTATCGATTGCACAAAGAAGATGGTTGATATCCAATTGAGATTAACTACAAGCACACAACTAATAATAATATATCAAAAAGGGGGATGAATTGGGTAATGGCCTAATAATACAAAATTATAAATTCTTTTCGATTTTACGCTATTAAGCTAGTAGCTCTACAAATTTAGCTTAATGTGTAATTTTCTTAATCATAATATATTCCCAAATGCAAGTTACTAAATGATATGCAAATATAAAATATAACTTGCGATAAATAAAGAGTTAAAGGATAGAGAAATTTGACACCATAATTTATAGTGGTTCGGCCAACAATGTTCACGTCCATTCCCCAAGCTGTGCTTGAAGCTTTCCACTATGTTTAAAGTGATCGTAAATTTTACACTGAGTTTTTCGTGGCTCACTCGCAAACCAAGAGTTTTTCATTGTTCACTCCAAACCAAGAGTTTTTCTAGGTTCACCCCAAACCTTTTACAACAACAATAGTTTTTCATTTAGGTTCACTCTTTAACCTTTACACAAATTACCCTTTTCAGTATACCCACTCAATAAGGAATTTGCCAACAAAGTGTTTGAAATATGAAAGTTTACAACACAGTTTGGGCACTCACAAAATATAATGAAGGTTTAAGGTGTGAGTTTCTAACCCCAAGTATTCCAAGCGCACCAAAAGATAATGAAGGTGTAATGTGTAAGCTTTGATAATGATGAGAGTGTTTGATCAATAAGATTTAAGTTACTCTTAATATTTTTACATTAGAGAAAATGTATAAAAGTTAAAGAAGATGGAAAAAAGAAATTGGGGCTCAATTTATAATGAAAGTGAAAACTATCCTAGCTCTCTATCCTAAGGCCGGTATGCCAGTCTACAGGGACCGGTATATCGGTTCTGTAAATATAACGACTATATTACCATTGTAAGTTAAAACGCACCAACTGGTATGATGACCGGTATGCTAGTTAATTAACCGGTATGAGGACTAATATGATTTGTCCCGATTCCAGTAGCTATGCAAACTTCATACTGAGTGGTATTGGGAGAACAATATGGAGTAGCCCGATTCCAAAGAGCATGCAAATCTGCCAAAGGTAGAGCAGAGTCACTGGTATGCCGGTATCAATGATCGATATGCCAATTCCAGTGTAGAAAACATATGATTTGAAGGTTAAAATATTTTTCACTTGACCCTAATGCATCTATATGACTGTGCATGAGTCCTATGATCTTAGAGTACTTGAATTATAGATTCACTTATAATGAGAGCCCTAAGTTATAAGACTGAACTTGATTTCTTCGTTTGGCGCTTGGGTCTTCACATCCATTTTGCTTCGATAATTTTTTGTAATGCTCGCTAATGCTTGTTGAAGTCTTCTTGCGTTGCATCATCAAAATCCATATTTGAGAATATATCGCTAACAAGCTCATCAATTCGTGGTAATAGGTATTTGTTATTGATTTTAGCTCGATTCAACTATCGGTAGTTAACACATAATTGCAGTGAATTATCATGCGTCTTGGCAAACAATACAAGGGCACCCAAGGAGAAATAGTGGGGTGAATAAATCCTTTGCTAATTAATATCACCGGTTTATAAGGGGTTATATTATAGTTTGAGTATTATAAAGATTTATTTATTGAGTCTTAATCTTAATGCTTTTTCATTAACTGGCCATTAATAAAATTGATCTGGGAAATCTAAAATGAACTAGACATAGGGATTTTAGGTTTCAGCCTTAGACTCAATAGCCCATGATCTTCCTTGAGGATAGATAACCCTTTAATAGATTTCCTTACAGAATAGACATATATACCTGTTGGGCGGGGGTAGCCATAATTGGAACTTAAACTTAATGAATCCAGATAATTTGGTTGACATAGACATATGGTTCAATTGGGTTAAACTGGGTATTTTTGTCTGACCATCGACAGAGGCTTACATATAATTTAGTGTTCTAGGTTAATAAATCAATATATTACCCAACTTTAAGATAACCACTTCATCTTTAAAATGATATTGGAAGAAATCACAACCCTAGATAGTTTTTAATATTGAATTTTCTTAAAATCTACTTCCGAATAATTTTATTTAATCTAGCTATTTCCGCAACTCTGATAATTCAGCAGGCGCCATTCGGTATGGAGATATAGAAATTAGTGTCGTGTTAGGGATTAGATCGATACAAAACTCTACCTCTCTATCAGGTGGTAGTTTAGACAACTTATCTGGGAATATGTTAAGGAAGTCACCTATCACTCACACAAATAGAGTCTTTCAAACTATAACAGACGTACCCTTCATCGAGTATAGATATCCAATACACCCAAAATTTCTTTTTCTCCTAATACACACCTTAATAAAAGGATAGGGTGATCCCACATCCGAACTACCTTGGAATACCATAATTTCCACACCCTTCAAATAAAGTGTAACCATCTTATTGTAGCAATCCACTAATGTCTGGTATTTTGATAAATAGTCTGTATCCAAGATCACATCTAATTGGAACATAGGTATCACAATCAAATCAACTATCAACCTATGGTGCCTAATAATCACACGACAAGACACATAGTGGAAACTTTAGAAATATTACACATTGGATGATGCGAAATTAAGGACGGGCTAAAAAAATCGCTCTCAATACCGATCAAAGAAATAAATGATGCATATATGAATAAATGTGTTGATGGTGATTTTTTGAGATAAAGTGTTTGAACAGGTCGGAAAGGGCAGATATGGGATTTTCCCCTTTTCGAGGGTCAAATATTCTAAGGGTTTGGGTTATTCCTCGACCAATGATGGTGTTCGTGCCCAGTCTCCCAGATTTGGCCAACTAGAGTATACAGCTTGGTACAGTTTCTAGAGACCGACAACATCAGAATCGAGACCAACCACTTTGGGTCGGTAGCTCGGATTCAGCAGTGTCTTTCTTTTCAAGTGATGGATCAGGTCGGTCGTAGCTTGAGTAGTTCGGCAGATGATTTGGCCGATCTCTTGACAACCGACAAGTGATCAGGGATGGTTTGGACTTTTCCCACTGACATGTACCACTAAGGGGAAGTTGAGAATAATGTTGTTCTTCTCTTAGTATATAAGGGGAAGTTGATCTCATTTGTAAGAGTTAGAAAATTTTGTATTCAAGCACCACTTGTAAGAAAACACCAAGAAAATAGCTCGGTATCATACGACCAACCTTTAAAAGAGGTCGGCCGAGCTCGGTTCAGTTATAAAATCAGTATTCCACTTTGTTCCCATGGACGTAGGCTGGATCCATTCCGTCGAACCACGTAAATCCTCTGTCGTTTTTGTGTTTGTTCTTGTTTTCAGCTAAATTTGCTTTTGGTCCCCCATAACCAAACAAATTCACAGTTGGAGGAGGATTGTCCCGGCGGAGTTATCCCGAAACTGCCCCTGGAATGAAAATCGCCTGTCAATAGTTGGCGCCGTCTGTGGGGAGCTGAACAAAAAGAAGCTTGCGTAGTAAGACAATGGCAGTAGAAGGGAACCATAGATCGTCGGAGAGCTCAACAACAAAGTGGATGGGAAAGATGGAGGAAAGCATGAGAAAAGACATGAGGGAGAACCAGGCCTCCATGAAGGCCATGATGGAAAATCTGAAAAAGGATATAAAAGATGAATGTTGAAAAGTTGGAGGCTGGTCCAAGCCAGATGAGAGATGATACAATAAAGGGAAAGAGGGTTGTAGGCCTGGGCAGAGATGATGAGCCCGGGAGGAGGTATCTCCAGAGGGTGAGATCTTTTGTAGAAGCCGGAGCCTTACCGACAGAAAGAGTTTGGGAAGAAGAAGAGAAGAGGCAAACTCCGGAGTTTTCCAGTAATAGCCCACGTTTTAAGAAGGACGGGCATGAAAGACATGGTGGGGAAGATCGAGAGGTGTCTAGCCACGGAGGACATCGTGCTTGGAGTAGCAGGCGTGAAAAAGCCCGTGGGAGGCAGCGTGATAATACTGATGACCATATGAATGACTAGTTTAGGAAAGTAATGAGAAAGTAGGAAGAAAAAATGAAGGCAGATAAAGAGATGGTCAGGACGGAGAAGCAGCATCCCCCTTCATGGAAGAGATCTTATCAGTAGAGTTCCCTAGACGGTTCACCATGCCGTCTACGGACCCCTACAATAGTCATACCGACTCCAAATCCCATGTCGAAAGGTTTTTATTGCTAATGGAGGTTCAAGGGATGGTGGGAGAGGCCACCTGCAAGGTGTTCCCTTTGACCCTGGACGGACCCTGAATTTTTTGATTCAGAAGTTTGAGTCCAAGGAGCATCAATAGTTTCTCCCAGCTCAGAAAATCATTTGTTCGGCATTTCAAATGAGCGTGCGTGCCAATGAAAACAGTAGAAGCACTAAGGCGGGTGAAGTAGAATGATGATGAGCCCCTCAAAACTTTTGTTGACCGGTATCATAGCTTGGTGTTAGAGGTATGGGCGTATGAATCCCCAGAGGCCTTGGAAAGTTTTGAATGAGCTTTGAAGGTCGGGAGGTTATGGACTCACCTGAGGATCCAAGACGTACCGGATTATGCCATAGCTCTGGAGTTGGCCATAAAGTTTATTTTGATGGAGGAGGAGGAGAATATTGCTCGAGGAGGGGGCACTCGAAGGACTAAGATACTTAGGTTGGAAAATCAGCATGATTTGAGCAGAAATATGAGGAGACTAGTCTTGAGGCAGAAGGAGCTCATGCCGACGCCTCAGGATAATCAAGTTCAAGAGAGGAGGTTGTATGTCTAAGTCAACCATGTCGCGGGGGGGACAGTGTGCACCCCCCTGAACAGACCCCTGGCCCAGATAGTTCGGGAAATCCGGGATAAATGTATATTGGCTGAGCCCGACCTGATGAGGTTCCCGATTGAGAAGGGAAACAACATGGCTTATTGTATGTACCATAATGTAAGGGGACATGCCACAAATGGATGCAAGGACCTGCAGGAGCAGGTGGAAGACCTGGTGAAAAAAGGCTACATGGATGAATGCATAGACCAAGTATTTGTGGAGGCCGACCAGTGCTCATAGTGGAAGTCCTCAGGTCGGGTAATTGGAATGCTGAGATGCAGAGAGGATATTTTCAGTAGAGCCTCTCTTATAATGACCCTCAAAGAGTTGTAAGAATGACAGTAGATCCCAAGAATATGAGTAAGACTTTCCATTTCTTAAATAAACATTTTTTTATCCATGCTTGTTCATTATGGCCCACATAGTGGCCGGCATTTGTTTTGATGGCTCGGGTCTGGTCTCGTACCGCCGAGTCTGATCTGTTTTGATGGCTCGGGACTACTCTCGTACCACCGAGTCTGATTTCTTTTAATTTTTTTGATGACTCGGGTCTGCTTTCGTACTGCAGAGTCCGATTTCTATGATTTGTTCTTTTCGGCTCGGGTCTAATATAGTACCGCCGAGACCGATGTTCTTTCCTGCTCAGGTCTGCTTTAGTACCTTCGAGACCGATGGTCTTTCCGGCTCGGGTCTGCTTTAGTACCGCCGAGACCGATGTTCTTTCCGGCTCGGGTCTGCTTTAGTACAACCGAGACCGATGTTCTTTTCGGCTTGGGTCTGCTTTAGTACCGCCGAGGCCAATTTGTTCCACTGGATCGGGTCTGCTTTCGTACCGCCGAGGCCGATTTGCTCCACCAGCTCGGGGCTGGATTCGTTCCGCCGAGGCCAAGTATTTTACCAGCTTGGGGCTGGATTTGTTCCGCTGAGGCCAAGTATTTTGCTAGCTCGGGGTCGGGTTACGTCTCACCGAGTGGATTCTCATCGGCATGGTGTTGGAGCATCTCCTACATGGCCGGCTCTCTATTGGTCCAGGGAGGTGACATTCCCTCAGAGCCAATTGTTCTGCTAGCTCGGGGTCGGGTTACGTCCCACCGAGTGGATTGTCATCGACACGGGGACGGAGCATTCCCCTCATGGCCAGATTCGAGATTGATAGGGATTATAACTTCCACTCGCAGCCAGAATATGAAGAACGAGTTAACAAGTTAGGAAAGAATATCATTTGAACGGATGTCAGAATCCTCAGTGGCCGAGCATATGAATATAACAGGGACGACCTGATTGGCAGCAATGCCAACTTTCCTAATGGCTCCTGGAGCCGACCACCGCACAACCGATCAACAAATCACCGTCTTTTTTATAGTTTCCGGCATCAACTCGTTAACTCGTTGATACCGAGAACTATTGGACAGATGTTGATTGTGATTTTTTGAGACAAAATGTTTGAACAGCTCGGCAAAGACAGATATGGGATTTTCCCCTTTCTAAGGGTCAAATGTTCTGAGGGTTTGGGTTATTCCTCGGCCAGGGATGGTGTTCGTGCCCAGTCTCCCAGATTTGACCGACCAGAGTATACAGCTTAGTACAGTTTCTAAAGACCGACAACATCAGAACCAAGATCGACCACTTTGGGCCGGTAGCTCGGATTCAGCAGTGTCTTTCTTTTTAAGTCATGGAAATGAGCTCGGACATGATGGGTCAGGTCGGTAGTAGTTTGGATAGTTTGGCAGATCATTTGGCCGATCTCTTGACAACCAACAAGTGACCAGGGATTGTGTGGACTTTTCCCACTGGCATTTACCGCTATTTGGGAGCACTTTACAGGCTGGCTACAATATACTGCGTGTGGCAGTGGAGAAAACAGAATGATGTGACAGGGAGTCGGGTGGCAGGTATGCTTTCGGCGAGGCAGTTGGGGCAGAGAGCATGTCAAATCGCCGGAAACCTGCAATGTCGACATCATAAAGACATGAGAATAATGTTGTTCTTCTCTTAGTATATAAGGGGAAGTTGATATCTTTTGTAAGGGTTAGCAAGTTTTGTATTCAAGCACCACTTGTAAGAAAACACCAAGCAAATAGCTCGGTATCATACGACCACCCTCTAAAAGAGGTCAGCCGAGCTCGGTTCAATTATAAAATCAGTATTCCACTTTGTTCCCGTGGACGTAAGCTGGATTCATTCCGCCGAACCACGTAAATCCTCTGTCGTTTTTGTGTTTGTTCTTGTTTTTCTGTTAAATTTACTTTTGGTCCCCCATAATCAAACAAATTCACGGTTGGAGGAGGATTGTCCGGGAGAGTTATCCCGAAACTGCCCCTGTAACGAAAATCGTCCGTCAACAAAATGTGTAGCGACTGTAAAAGCATGTCCACTTGCCTTCCATTTACCCTTATTCCGCGGATTCTATCTTGGCTGATTACCGCTCAAACCTGCTCCCTGATCATGAATACTACGGCTGCCCTAACTACCGAGGAATGTCTTTACAAAAAAAAAATTGGAAGCCACGTAAACAAATTATCGCATGCCATGTCAGCTGCACCGAGGCTTTTAACTCATGGCTTGAAAGTTAACTTTGTCAATTCGACTAGGACGCTCCTTTGCCAAACGCAAAGCCACCAGTTGCGACCAAGCGCGAAACGAAACCAAACCGTGTGTACTAAGCTTGTATTTTCTTTTTTCTTTTTACAAAAAATTGGAAGCCACAAAAAACAAATTATCGCATGCCATGTCAGCTGCTCCGAGGCTTTTAACTCAAGGCTTCAAAGTGGACAAAGTCTTGCCCTTGTAAATGGACTATGCTGTAGGCGTGTCTAAAAGAATGACTCATTCAAAAAAAAATGTAATACAGATTTCGAGGGAAAATGTTATATGCTTAGGGGTTTGTATTTAAAGGACCAAAACACAAGCACAGGGCTATTTGTATTAACACGCTTAAACGGTTTCAACACACATTAATATTTATACAAACGTCGGTGCTTCATTCGAGCTCCATCTCTCTCGCCAGCTGCCTCCCGCCAATCTAAGAAGTTTCTTTCATCACTCTCAAATCCAAGAATGGCGGCCCCAGCTTCACACGCACCAGCGCCGTCGAGTAATCCGCGTTTGATCCCACGACGAGGCCGAGTTCTCAAGAATGCTCTCAAAGTCATGTTCTATGCATGTCTTCCTTGCACCAAACCAACTACCGGCTCACCAAAATCTTCGATCATCTTCCCTTCTTCCCGCCGCTAGCTTCATAATAACAACTTATCACTCCCCAGTCCCCTCCTACATTTAAAATTTAACAAATTTTTCGCCATTTTTGTTTCTGGCTGTGTTCAATGGATCAGTTGAAAAGGAAAGAAATTTATTATTCCTCTGTCTCATTTTGAGTGCTAATTAAAATGTTTCAGCTTGAAGGTTTTCAAGTTGTTTTAGGTTTATGGGTTTTGTTGTAATGTTTAGGTTTTTCATGTCGTCCAATCAGTTTTATTATCTCTGCTTTTACTTTGTGACTATTGAAATGTTAATTGCTTATGTCTAATTTGTTCCTCCATTCTTGCTTCTTTTCATTCATATATGGCTACGAAAACAGATTAGATTCTTCTGCTCCGATGGTTGAACAAACACAACACGTCGACGAGAGTTGCCGATGGATAACATGTGTTGACGGCTGATTTTGGTCTCAGGGTAATATGGGAATATCACCTCCGAGATAATCCTCCTTCAATAGTGAATTTGTTTGGTTTATGGGGGACCAAAAGCAAATTTAGCAAGAGACAGATAAACACACCAATCAACAAGGAGATTTAACGTGGTTCGGTGGATTTTTGATCCGACCTACGTCCACGGACAAGAACAGGATGGTACTCTTTATTACTCAAATATGCTTCTCGGGTCTCTTCTTTGTTTTTACAAATCAGAGTTTGATGATTCTGATCACTAATTTTGTTGATGCCCTTTACACATACTATGCCCTCCTATTTATAATAACACAGAAATCAGACTCCTATTTGCACAAGAAATCCTAGTTGATCTTTAGTCTTCTTTCCTTGTAAGGATTCCTAGTCCGATTCTCCCTTCTCTTTTCTTATTCCTTTTCGGATTCTGACTTCATTTCCTTGTGAGAGTAGGATAATCCGTTTTACCTTATCCGCAAGAATAGGGTGTCGTCATCTTGAACACGACTCGCCGTCTGGTCGGTCTTCATGAGGTCGGTCATGACAATCTTTTATGCTGAGAGTGTTTCTGCCGACCTTATAGTGCTCGGTCATCCGAACCAAAGTGGTCGGTCTTCACATGTTATGGTCGGGTCGGCTACATGATCTCAACCAGTCAGGGAATTACCCTTCTGTCCTCGTCGTGCTGTCTTAAATGTTATAGTGCCTGAAAACACCATCAACAACATGGTAATTAATTTTATGTTATCGGACGTGTTTTCGATGGATAGCATTGTAATTTTAGGAAACCATGGATGGACACGTGAGAAATTTTGATTGTCTGTTCACTCAGGCAGTTACCTATCAATTGCAATTTGAAAAAATAAACAATATCCAGGATGATGAGTGGTTAATATGTATATATTTACCACCCTTCTATCTTGATATTTTGTGGGTGATCTCGGGATTTATGAGTGCTTTGATATATTTTCAATGTGTTTTTACACGTTAAAATCATATCACGACTCAATGAAATTAAGTAGGGATAAAAACGGCAAGATACAGAGCAAATCGGGGTTAATTTCAGAGTTAAAACTCGCATGAGCAACTTTGTCATTTGTGCAGCAAATCTTGGCGAGTTACGATGCTGGGTTTTGCGCATCACCACGCATTGAAAAGAAGAGTGAACGCTGGGTTTTAAGCTCCACGCGCGATGCAACTGTAAACAAAGTTTCTTTATTCCCTTTTCTCTCTACCTTTATCTTTTATGAGTTATTGTCTTGTAATAATGATTAGCATGTTTTTATTGAATATTATGAGTGTCTAATTCATTAAATTTAGGATTGTAATAAATCCTGAGAATGTTTAATTAATTTAATTACATATTTTTATTCCTTTAGGTTTGTTATTTGTTATTTATTATTCTTTGTGTTTTAAATACTTATTTCATTTGTTTGGCCAATAATATAATAGTCTTGGTAAATCCTTAGGAACTCGACAGAGGGAATTTGGGTTAGTCGTGGGAATAATAGCGTGTGATATATTCGTTGAATAGATTTTCCTGCATGATAGAAATATACATAAATGGCATATGTAGCCAATATTAGAACCTCACCTTAAGAAATTCAGATTAATTTGATTAACATAGATATATAGTTAATTGAGTTATTTTGAATATATTCACCTAACCATCGAAAGAGACTTGTGAATAATTTAGTGTTCTAGGTTAATAATAAGGAACAACAACCCAATTGAATGAAATGTGCCTGGACATAGTGTATGCATATTTAGATGAAGTTGGAACGATAGGTTCTTCTAACTATAGGGTTTTCAAAGTCTTATATTTGCGATTTATTTAATTTCAACTAAATTTCGATAAATTAATTTTCCTTCTCAATAGTTTAGTTTAAGTTAAGTAGGTGAGTCTTGATATTAATAAGAGAAATACTAAGTTCATATGGGTTCGATATTTGACTTTTTCACTGTATTACTTGAGCGATACGTGCGCTTGCATGCTATATTTATAAAATTATGATCAAGTTTTTGCCACCATTGTCGGGGATTTAATTTATTTTTCTTTATTAATATTAGGACAATACTCTACTTGCTTAGCTAAACACCCATCCCTTTTATTTTTTACTTTCATTTTTTTTGTTTTGATTTCAGGCATAATGAACGTTAATAAGCCTGAATAACGAGCAGTAGTAGCGCGTATCCCAATTTGGGACAGGACGATACCGATCATTGATGGACTTATATCTTGTATCATCCTACCACCCATTCATGGTAACACATGCGACATCAAGACATGTATTCAAATGATATAGCAATCAGTGTAGTTTGGGGGTGGCCTGAATGAAGATCCAAATGTACATGTGCGTAATTTCTTGGAAATATATAGTACTTTCAACTTCACTAGAAGAGCAGAAGAAGCAGTTCGCATGCGAGCTTTCCCATATTCATTGAAAGATAAAGCTAAGGGATGCCTTCAGTCATTTCCAATGTGGTCGATCACTACATGGATAGACTTAGCAATAAAATACCTCGTAAGTTACTTCCCTTCCGGAAGAACAGCAAAGCTACATAATGATATCACTCAGAATCTTTGTTGTCTTTAATTTAGATTTATTTTATTGTATACTATTTGCATGGGTAATAGTTTGCATGTTTACTTATGCAGGTACTAGCACAACCCATACACTCTGAGCAACCAAAGTCTGACCAGTAGGAGCCTGATCAACTCCATACACGGTAGTATTGTTCCTCACTCTTTATTTTTTTACGCTTAGCTTACATTGTGGACATTACAAATTTTAAGTTTGGGGTTGTGTACATGTGTGCATGTTAGTGTTAGTTCCTACTATTTATTAAAAAAATCATCATCAAAAAAATCTTTTAAAAAAATATTATTTTTAAGTCATGTGGTAGTGAAATATAGTCTAAATGATGAGTTCGTTTGCTTTAGGAAGAAATCTTAAAAATTATAGATGCTCAATTGATTTTTATCCAATGTCTTGAGTAGGTGATATTGGTTAGACTCGTCAGCACTTAACAGTAGATCTCTAGCAGTAAGAGCCTAAGTAGTTGACAAAGTAACTAGTTGAAGAAATTGCTTGACGATGAAGACTGTTTGCTTACATGTTTATCTCGATTTGCTAGTGTTATGATGTATGTAATGGTTGAGGAAAAAAGAAAAAAGAAAAAAATTTTGCAAAAAAATAAAGCAAGAAAATAAAAAAAAAAAAAAGACAAACCACCTATAACTAATAAGCGTGAAGCTACCCACGAGCGAGTGTTAGGACCACCATGAGGAGAAATGCTACCTTAAATGGTAGGTGTGTTGATAAAAATGAAATGACAAAAACAGAGAAAAACCGTACCATACTGAGCAAAGATAGGCAGACACGTATACTTTTGAGATATCTAAGATGGTTTGACCCATCGGTTGCCAATTTTTGAGATGAAATCACTGAGTTGACTTACTTAGGAATCGAACTGCGATCGGGCCTTTTCACACAACAAACACCACACAATCAGTGAGTCTAGCTTAGATGATTTATTCAAGAATGTAGATTTGAGTTGTGCGGGGTACTTTGAAGGTTCTTTGGTTTTGTTACTGAGCAATCTATGAAGATAATATTATGTGTAACTCCCATGACTGTTTTAAGTTTTAATTTTTATTACATTTTTGCATTTTGTGTGTGATTGCATGACCAGCGTAACCACACACGTATAACGCAAGCGCACGTATCGTTCAAGTAGTATAAAAATATTGATCTCACGAGGACTTAATTCCTACTGTTGTTATTAATTATTGATACTATTTATTTACAGGTATCTAATTATAGAGAGAAGGGAATTGATTGTTTTTGGTTTGTTGAATGCGGATTTGCTAAAAACCAGACTCAAAAGAAAATACGAAGAAAATAAAAGAAAGACTCAAAGATCTAGGGTCGTGACTCCACATAATATTATTCTAAAGATGAATTGATTCTCTTACATATGTGTAATAAATTAATTTGCTAACCTGGAACACGAAAATATGCAAAAGCCTCTGTTAATGGTCAGACGCAAATACCCAGTATAACCCAATTGAACCATATGTCTATGTCAACCAAATTACCTGGATTCATTAAGATCAAGTTCCAATTGTGGCTACCCCGCCCGACAGGTATATGTCAATCCTATAAGGAAATCTATTAAAGGATTATCTATCCTCAAGGAAGACCGTGAGCTATTGAATCTAAGGCTGAAACCTAAAATCCCTATGTCTAGTTCATTTTAAGTTTACCACATCAATCTTATTGGTGATCAGACAACAAGAAGCATTAAGCTTAAGACTCAATAAACAAACTAAAGAATTACCCAATAAATAATTAAATCAAATATTAAGCCTAGTAATATTGTGTTTCATCACTTCCCTAGAATAAAAATAAAATGTTGGGGATAAGGGATCCACTTTTAGAAATCTCAAATTATTATAATATGGAAATTGCCAGTATTATCCAATTAAGTTGAACCAGCCATAAAGGCGGTGTTATTATTTATCCATAAACTAGCCATAAAGGTGGTAATTATCCGTCACCTAAAGACCAGCCATATAGGCGGTGTCACATTATGTTACATAATTAAAACCAGCCATTAAGGCGGAATCAACTTTTAATTCATATTATTAAATCAAAATTTCCATATTATAATTGAAGTGAGATTAATCTACCTTTACTATTTCTAATTTTGAAATCTCCCTTATTATATATATAAATCTGTGTGATATTTACCAACCAGCCATATAGGCGGTATCCTGATTAAGTCAAATTAATAATTAATTACCAACAGACCAACCATGCGGTATCCTCATTAAGTCAGGTTAAAACCAATTTAAAAATAATTACCAACCGACCAATATAGCGGTATCCTTACTAAGTTAGGTTTTAAATAATTTATATATTATAATTAAGGGAGATCAATCTAAATTATAAAAATAAAAAGCTTCACCTTTACCCCAGCAGTAAATTAACTACTGAACATAAAAGAACAAAAATAAAATAAAATAAAATAATTTTTTTTTACAAAAAGTAAAAGTGCATAATTAAAGTTACTAAAAGTAAAAATGCTTAATTTAAATTACAAAAACTTAAACACACAAGATGCAATCCTTAAAGTCCTTACAAAACTCAAGGAAGACATGATTTGAATTCTGAAATCGAGCTGAATTTATAGGCGTCAGTGGGGGGTCCGCGTCGCGACGCGAGTGATTGTCGATGTGGCAGCTTCTGGTTCGTCGGCTTCAGATTCTGGATAAGGTGACACGTGGCAATGCGGCTGGGAGCTGAATGATTGAGCTGATGTGGCGATGACGTGGCACTGACGTGGCGACATGTGGCAAAAGTGACTGTCGCCACCATAGAATGATGACACGTGGCACGCTGTGATTGGTTGATGATGACATGGCGATGACGTGGCATTTTGACTCGGTTGCATTTAGCGTATGCAACAAGCCTTTAAACCTCTAGGTGTCCCTAGTGGACGAGTTGTAGTCTCGTGAGGGTTTACAGCATGATACCCACAAAACATTTTACAAAAGTACAAATGTAGTAAAACTAATGCACACAAAAGCGCAAAGACAAGAGAAAATAGAATAAAGAAGTTAGTGACTAATCAGGTGAAACTTCTACTCCAAGTTACTAGTTATTTTATTTCTTTCTAAATTACCGAATAAGTAAATTCTCCTATTATATTTACCATTCTCCATATACACAGCTGACAAAATATTAAACAACTCATTTTTTCCCACAACAGTCACAAGCACAATTGATAAGAGAGTAATATTTTTGTCCTAAAGTTTTATCAGAATTCACACATTTTTGCAGCAATATAATAATTTTTCTTATTTTTCTGATTTTTTCTTTGATTTTTTTTATATACAATACCTTCCGTCTATGTAGCGAGATTTGGGTCGGTGGCTCCCAAACCAGTTGGCTTTAGGGCACCAGGTGTTAAGACACCCCTACGGACTTAATTACTCATACTTCAGATATATATATTTTTGCAGCATCTTTGATCCATGTAGCGAGCTTTGGGCCTGTGACTCCCAAACCAGTTGGCTTTATGGCACTAGGTGTTAAAACACCCTTACAGACTTAATAACTCGGACCTCAGACGTTTTTTTTTTACTCCATTACTTTTTGAGATGCTTCCTCCAATTAAACTAGAGCACTGAATTTTACAAACTTTTCAATTATAGCTCATGTCTGTATGTTACCATGCATGTTGATAATACCTGCCAACTGAGCATATGAAGATCCATTTTAGTCAGTATTATGGAGAATTTTCAAATTAAATAATTTAAAATGAAATAAACAAAAATTAACTTGTTCCGAAATAGGTTTGAGATACGTCTCAGAAGTGGAAACTCTTTACTCAGCTATCTCTTACCAATTTCACCTTTTTAGTCAAAATAAAAACAAAAACGTAAAATATTTTTGTAATTTTTGAAAATTTTTCAATTTATTTTTGTATTTTTCGAAAAATTTTAGACTAAAATTAAAAACAACACACAAACTAAAAACAAGATACTAATCAACTAAATCCCTCCCCCAAACCTAAATGAGACATTGTCCCCAATGTCTTAAACAGTAGAAGAAGAGTTTAGAAGATAATATCTGGTTAGCTGAAATTTTACAGGAAAAATTACCGATTAAGATCTATGTCCAATTTATGCTTTTTACCACGATCGCTTTCTGACCATTTTTCAGTAAAAATTTCGATAGAATCTCCTCTAAAAACTCAAGATTTTCCAAATTCACAACAACGCCGATTTTCGCCCTCAAATCTACGAAATCAATCAGTTTTTGTTTATCTTTTCCACACTTCCAAATATCCAAATTCACCACACAAATCAACAAAAAATTTCACAAATTTTTGGTATTCCCTTTCACTGTCAATGGTTTCAAATCCAATAGCATCCAATTTTTAACAAAATTAACCACACAAAGTATCCATAAATTCCCATAATTTTCGGTTATCCTCCTTGTAAATTCGGAAATTCAAGAGATAATGAAGAGTTCAAGAATGATTTTACCAGACCGAAAATGGTGATCTTGTTGCTGGAAGAACCGGATCTAACGTTGATGGTTCTCGGTCGTGGCTTATGTGCTTGGCAGTGGACCGAATGATGAAAGTCTCGACCGTCGGTGGTTGAGCTCGGCCGGTGGGTGTCTTGGTCGTGTATGATGGTCTCGACCATGAGAGATGGTCTCGGTGAAGGTCTTGGCCGTCGGTGGGAGAAATCAGTGGGTCTCGGTTGTGGGTGGATCGGTGAAAGCTCGTCAGTGGTTGGTTTCGATTGTGGTAGTGGTTCATCCGTGGGTGGATGATTGGGTTATTTGTGAGATTTGATGAGTTTAGACGGTTTTGGTTGATGATTTGGTGATCGGATGGTCGGATTTTAGTGGAAGAATGAGAGGAAATGGCGAAATGGTGAAGGAGGAGAGTGAGATCTGTGTGTGGTGGCTGCTGGTTTTGGACCTGTTACTGAACGCGCATCGCGACGCTCAATTTTTTAGGGTTAGGGTTTTATGTTTGAGGCTATGGTGTCGCGACGCGCATGGTTTTCACGTCGCGACGAGGGATTTTTTTTTTTTTTAGCAAAATCAAGTCTTTCGACGAATAAATCCTCTGAGATGCGTCTCATGAGCTGACTCCTTGCTCGGCCGTCTTTACTGGATTAACTTTATATCCCCGCGATTTTGTCAAATTTATTTTGTGAAAATCCTGCTTGCACTGGCTTGCTTTGTCCCAAAATATTCCGTCTTTATTTTTCCTGCAAAAATAACACAAAATTAAAAATAATTCTACAACACACAAAAAATATGAAAATAGAAATTAAAACAAATTCCATGGGTTGCCTCCCTGGTAGCGCTAAATTTTTCATCTTTAGCCAAACGTGACAGAAATCTATCTATCAATGAGGTTTCAGCGTCGTTTTGGATGTCCGATTAAAGACAATCCCATGAGCGCTGCTTTTGAAGGGTCTCTTCCAACGGTAAGGTAGCAAAAATAATTTTATCCTATTCAATGCTTGTGCCACCTTTTTAACCTTTATTGCTCCAGTGGTTCCTGAAAAGAAAGAAAGAAAATCAGGAGGTCTCGTATGGTGCTTGACCTTGAATGGAAGTTCCATTCTATCAAGCTTCTGGGTGATATCTCTAAATTGTACTCCCCAAAACAGTGATGTTTCGCTGAATGCTCCGGATCTTCAATATGGTCAAACATTTGCTCCTCCATTTGCTCTGCTTCTTGCTCCACCTTTTCTTCACAGATGTATTTTAGGATTTCCTCGTTCAGTTCTTCATCTGTCATCTGTGAAATGCATGCTCCATAAGTGTCAACCTGAGGATGTAAAGATATGTCTGATTTTAGGTCTTCATCCTCTGATACGACTGAAATGAATGGTTCATGTAGATCTTCATCAAACATCAATGCAATGGACGCTCCAAGATCTTCATTTTGAGGATACAGAGTTCCATCCTCAATTGTTGTTGGTGCAGTTGGTACAAACAACTCAGCTTCTTCATCAGAGTCGGAATCTGAATAATAAAAGTCAAACAGAGACTTTGCCGGTTCGGGTTCCTGAACTGATACCTCAGATTCCTGATACTGCTCAGCCTCTTCTTCTGCTAAAGTGTCATCGTGAAATGCTTGGTACTCGAAGGCTCCGTCAGTTTCGTCTGAAAATGCTTCTTGAGGTATGTAGCTCTGGTTTTCTGTTAATTCTCATTTTTTGTTTTCAGTCTCTGAATGAATGCTGATTGTCTCTGAATACTTTCGAATTGATTCTGGTATGTTTCAAGCATCATCCAACTTTTCATCTCGTTTCTTGTTCCAATCTTTGAGCATGTCAATCATCTGATCTTCTTCTGATGGTTCTGATTGTTGATGAAGATCGTAGGTGGATGGTGGATAAGATGGAAAAATATGATGGTTCTTCGTACCTTGAATGATTCTGATAATTCTGCCACTCTGAAAAGTATATGCATTGATCGTTCGAGTGGTTACCATCACAATACACATCTCCTCATTTCGTTCAGATGAGCAAATGTAGTATTGCTTGATTCTGGACATCAGTGATAATTTTGGGCTGGACAACAGGCCTCAGAAAAACGGACTGTTGCTCCCATATTTCGGGTGTATCTTCTAGTAAAGCTCGTGATCTTTCAGTCTCCCAATAATGTTCCATTTTTCAATCACCTGAAAACAAAAGAAAGAAATAAAAATTATAGATAAAAATAAAGAAAAATAGATACAAGTAAATTAGATAGCTTCAAAATTAATAACTCAAGAAAAATAAGTCCCCGGCAACGGCGTCAAAAACTTGACCGCCTAAACACACACGTATAACGCAAGCGCACGTATCGTTCAAGTAGTATAAAAATATCGATCCCACGAGGACTCAATTCCTACTGTTGTTATTAATTATTGATACTATTTATTTACGGGTATCTAATTATAAGGAGAAGGGAATTGATTGTTTTTGGTTGGTTGAATGTGGATTTGCTAAAAAACAGACTCAAAAGAAAATACTAAGGAAAATAAAAAAAAAGACTCAAATATCTAGGGTCGTGACTCCACACAATATTATTCTAAAGATGAATTGATTCTCTTACATATGCATAATAAATCAGTTTGCTAACCTGGAACACGAAAATATGCAAAAGCATCTATCGATGGCCAGACGCAAATACCCAGTATAACCCAATTGAACCATATGTCTATGTCAACCAAATTACCTGGATTCATTAAGATCAAGTTCCAATTGTGGCTACCCCCGCCTGACAGGTATATGTCTATCCTGTAAGGAAATCTATTAAATGGTTATCTATCCTCAAGGAAGATCGTGGGCTATTGAATCTAAGGCTGAAACCTAAAATCACTATGTCTAGTTCATTTTAAGTTTACCACATCAATCTTATTGGTGATCAGACAACAAGAAGCATTAAGCTTAAGACTCAATAAACAAACTAAAGAATTACCCAATAAATAATTAAATCAATTATTAAGCCTAGTAATATTGTGTTTCATCACTTCCCTAGAATAAAAATAAAATGTTGGGGATATGGAATCCACTTTTAGAAATCTCAAATTATTATAATATGGAAATTGTCAGTATTATCCAATTAAGTTGAACCAGCCATAAAGGCGGTGTTATTATTTATCCATAAACCAGCCATATAGGCGGTAATTATCTGTCACCTAAAGACCAGCCATATAGGCTGTGTCACATTATGTTACATAATTAAAACCAGCCATTAAGGCGGAATCAACTTTTAATTCATATTATTAAATCACAATTTCCATATTATAATTGAAGTGAGATTAATCTACCTTTACTATTTCTAATTTAGAAATCTCCTTTATTATAATATATAAATCTGTGTGATATTTACCAACCAGTCATATAGGCGGTATCCTGATTAAGTCAAATTAATAATTAATTACCAATCGACCAACCAGGCGGTATCCTCATTAAGTCAGGTTAAAACCAATTTAAAAATAATTACCAACCGACCAATATAGCGGTATCCTTATTAAGTTAGGTTTTAAATAATTTATATATTATAATTAAGGGAGATCAATCTAAATTATAAAAGTAAAAAGCTTCACATTTACCCCAGCAGTAAATTAACTACTGAACATAAAAGAACAAAAATAAAATAAAATAAATTTTTTTTACAAAAAGTAAAAGTGCATAATTAAGTTACTAAAAGTAAAAATGCTTAATTTAAAATTACAAAAACTTAAACACACAAGATGCAATCCTTAAAGTACTTACAAAACTCAAGGAAGACATGATTTTAATTCTGAAATCGAGCTGAATTTATAGGCGTCAGTGGGGGGTCCACGTCGCGACGCGAGTGATTGTCGACGTGGCAGCTTCTGGTTCGTCGGCTTTAGATTCTGGATAAGGTGACACGTTGCAATACGGCTGGGAGCTGAATGATTGAGCTGACGTGGCGATGACGTGGCACTGACGTGGTGACATGTGGCAAAAGTGACTGTCGGCACCATAGAATGATGACACGTGGCACGTTGTGATTGGTTGATGATGATGTGGGGATGACGTGGCATTTTGACTTGGTCAACTGGAGATGTGGACGATGATGTGGAGTGACACATGGCGGTACATGGCGATGGTGACTGTCGGCACCGTAGGATGATGACACGTGGCATGGCGCACGTTAGTAGATCGGCTGTGATGGTGACACGTGGCACGGCGCACGTTAGCAAAGTCAAACTTCTCAGATTCTGACTTTTGGACCCGACGCACATTAGCATTGACCGGCGCACGTTAGGCGTCGCGACGTAAAAGACTTACGCGTCGCGACGCGTTAAATTATGAAAATGCCCTTTTGTCCGTTTTCACTGTTTTGGCCCCAAATCACCTCTGGAATGTCCTAAAACTTTATTTATCTACAAAATAGCACAAAACACATCAAAATATTCACAAAACTCAAGAAACTATACAAAATATTAAGTTAAATGAGTGGGAAATAGTGATATAATTACCACTCATCACACCCCCAAACCTAACATTTTGCTAGTCCTCGAGCAAAAACAAAAATAAAATAACATAAACATCTTTAAAATAAAATTTAACTAAGCCACTTTCGTAGGGATCACGGTTGCATTTAGCGTATGCAACAAGCCTTTAAACCTCTAGGTGTCCCTAGTGGACGAGTTGTAGTCTCGTGAGGGTTTTACAGCAATGATCCACAAACACATTTTACAAAAGTACAAATGTAGTAAAACTAATGCACACAAAAGCAAAAAGACAAGAGAAAATAGAATAAAGAAGTTAGTGACTAATCAGGTGAAACTTCTACTCCAAGTTACTAGTTGTTTTTCTTCTTTCTAAATTACCGAATAAGTAAATTCTCCTATTATATTTACCATTCTCCATATACACAGCTGAAAAAATATTAAACAACTCATTTTTGCCCACAACAGTCACAAAGCACAGTTGATAGAGAGTAATATTTTTGTCCTAAAGTTTTATCAGAATTCACACCTTTTTGCAGCAATGGAATAACTTTTCTGATTTTTCTGATTTTTTTTTTGATTTTTTTTTTTATTTATATCAATACCTTCCGTCTATGTAGCGAGCTTTGGGTCGGTGGCTCCCAAACCAGTTGGCTTTAGGGCACCAGGTGTTAAGACACCCCTACAGACTTAATTACTCATACTTCAGATATATATATTTTTGCAGCATCTTTGATCCATGTAGCGAGCTTGGGCCAGTGACTCCCAACCAGTTGGTTTTAGGGCACTAGGTGTTAAAACACCCTTACAGACTTAATAACTCGGACTCATACGTTTTTTTTTTACTCCATTGCTTTTTGAGATGCTTCCTCCAATTAACTAGAGCACTGAATATTACAAACTTTTCAATTATAGCTCATGTCGTATGTTACTATGCATGTTGATAATACCTGCCAACTGAGCATATGAAGTTCCATTTTAGTCAGTATTATGGAGAATTTCAAATTAAATAATTTAAAATGAAATAAACAAAAATTAACTTGTTCCGAAATAGGTTTGAGATACGTCTCAGGAGTGGAAACTCCTTACTCAGCTCTCTCTTACCAATTTCACCTTTTTAGTCAAAATAAAAACAAAAACGTAAAATATTTTTGTAATTTTTGAAAATTTTCAATTTTTTTTTGTATTTTTCGAAAAATTTTGGACTAAAAATAAAAATAACACACAACTAAAAACAAGATACTAATAAACTAAATCCCTCCCCAAAACCTAAATGAGACATTGTCCCCAATGTCTTAAACAGTAGAAGAAGAGTTTAGAAGATAATATCTGGTTACCGATTAAGATCTATGTCCAATTTATGCTTTTACCACGATCGCTATTGGCCATTTTTCAGTAAAAATTTCGACAGAATCTCCTCTAAAAACTCAAGATTTTCCAAATTCACAACAACGCCGATTTTCGCCTCAAATCTACGAAATTCAAACAGTTTTTGTTTATCTTTTCCCACTTCCAAATATCCAAATTCACCACACAAAAATCAACAAAAAATTTCACAAATTTTGGTTTTATTCCCTTTCACTGTCAATGGTTTCAAATCCAAAGCATCCAATTTTTAACAAAATTAACCACACAAAGTATCACAAATTCCCCTAAATTTCGGTTATCCTCCTTGTAAATCGGAAATTCAAGAGATAATGAAT
>SKCR01029677.1:0-116637 GCA_019454045.1 Zanthoxylum bungeanum | reverse complement strand
AACATAGCATCATATGCTGCTTGTTGCTTTTTGAACAACTCTGCAAGCCAATCTTTTATTTCTGGGTCTTTTTCAAACTCCTGGCTTTTGTTCTGTTGCTGGAATCCAGGTGGTGGATAGTTCTTTTGCCCTGAATTGTTGCTCCATGAGAAATTGGGATGATTCCTCCACCCTGGATTGTAGGTGTTGGAATATGGATTGTTCCCCTGTCTGTTGAAATTGTTGACATAATTCACCGTTTCTTCAAGTTGATTTTGTTCTGGTGCTTCTCCATATGGTGAATTTGTGGTTCCAATGTTGCTTGGCATGCCGAGAGTCTCCATGAATTTGCATATTTGATCCAGTTTGGCACTGACTGCTGTAATAGCTCCAACTTCATAAATTCCAGCAATTCGTTGAATCATGCTTCTTTCTGTTGGCCATAATGAATTATTGTTGGCCATTTCTTCGATTAGGTCACAGGCTTGTTCTTCTCCTTTTGCCATTAATGCTCCTCCAGCAGCAGCATCAATTGTGGTTCTTATTATTCCAGAAAGTCCATTATAGAATGTTTGGACTTGAAGCCATTTTGGAATCTCATGGTGAGGACATTTCCGGAGCAAATCTTTGTACCTTTCCCAAGCTTCATAGAGAGTTTCTGATTCTTGTTGTACAAAGGATGTGATGTCATTCCTCAGTTTTCCAGTTCTGGCTGGTGGAAAGTACTTTGCAAGAAATTTGGTGGCTAAAGTGTTCCAAGTTGTAATGGAACCTGGTGGAAGTGAATGTAGCCAAGCTTTAGCTCTGTCCTTCAAGGAGTATGGAAAAACACGCAGTCTCATTGCTTCTTCAGCTTCTCGGTTGTAATTGAAAGTACCGCAAACTTCCCGGAAGTTACTGATGTGGGTATTAGGATCTTCAGTTGCTTTTCCCCCAAATTGCACTGATTGTTGAATCATCTGAATGTAAGTTTTGATGTCACCTGCATTCGCTGGTAAATGAGGAAGTACAATACATGAAATGAGGCCATCAACCACCGGAATGGTTCTGTCTCGAATGGGAATTGGTGGTGCAATCTCCAAAGGTTCAAGTTCCATGTTAACAATTGCTTCTTGGCCTTGTCTCCTTTCCCTTCTCAACTGTCTGATGGTTCTTTCAATTTCTGGGTCAAGCGGTCGTAGTTCAAAGCTTCTGGTTTGTCTCATTAAGATTCTGATAACCTGAAACACAATAAAACGAAAACAATAAGTAAAAAGAAAATTAGATACAAGTAACGTATCTAACCCCTAAACTAATAGTAAAAGATAAAGAAGTCCCCGGCAACGGCGCCAAAAACTTGATCGGCGTAATCACACACGTATAACGCAAGCGCACGTATCGTTCAAGTAGTATAAAAAGTATCGATCCCACGAGGACTTAATATCTATTCTATTAATTTTATGAGGTCAAGTGATTACTAATATCTAACAAGTTGTTTGAAAGGATAATGATGATTCTAAATTTAAAACAAGTAAAAGAAATTGAGAGTAGATTAATGAGAATTAAAACTATCTAGGGTTGTGAATTCTTCCAATATTAATTAAAAGATGAAGTAGTTAAATCATAGTTGGGTAAATATTGATTTATTAATCTGGAATATTAAATCATGTAAAAGCCTCTTCCGATGGTCATTTATAAATACCTAGTTTAATTCAATTGAATCATATGTCTATGTCAACCAAATTACCTAGATTCATTAAGTTTGAATTCCAATTATGATTACCCCTGCCCAACAGGTATATTCCTATCATGTAAGGAAATCTATTAAAGGTTTATCTATCCTTAAAGAAGATCGTGGGTTGTTGAGTATAAGGTCTTTAAACTTAAAGTCCCTATGTCTAGTTCATTTTAGGTTTATCTATTCAATTTTATTAGTGATCAGTTAATAAAAAGGCATTAAGATTATGACTCAACAAATAACTCTTTAATTACCCAAACTATAATCTAACCCTTTTTAAAACCGATGATATTAGATTTTATCACAACCCTAGATATTTAATTTAGTTACAACACATAGCTAAAGCTGATATAAACTTAAAAGACATAAAATTAAATTACTGAAAATTAATAAAAAGAAATGCTAAGGTAAAAGGAATTAACTTATACTATTCACTATTTAGATATCTCCCATAAAATAATATATATAATCTTGTGATATTTTAAATCAACCGTCCGGAATGGCGGTATCCTGATTAAGTCAAATTCAAATATACCAGCCATAAGGCGGAACAGAAATATAAACTTAAACCAACTGTCCAGTATGGCGGTATCCTCATTAAGTCAGGTTTAACCAATTTAAATTGAATAACCAACCGTCCGGAATGGCGGTATCCTTTATTAATTCAGGTTTTAAATAGTTTATATATTGTATTTTAAGGGAGATTAATCTAAATAGCAAAAGTAAAAAAATTACCTTTTTACCTCAGCATGGAGAAGTTAGCTCCTCATGGATGAATGAAAACTACTATTTATAAAAGAGAATTACTACTACAAACATAAATAAAACTGAATAAAAGAAACTAAAGAAGAGAACTCTCAATTTATTTATAAGGATTTCAGAGGATGAGGTACATTTGAAACTTAAGAAATCAGACTCAATTTATAGGCAAAAAAAATCCAATTCTTTATTATTATTTTTCTGAATTTTTTTTTTTATTATTTTTTTTGGATCGCTGAATTTTCGACACGTGGCATGGTGGCTAAAAAAAACGGCACGTTGAATTTTTGACACGTGGCATGCGGTGCACGTTAGCAGATTGCTTGTGATGATGACACGTGGCATGGTGCACGTTAGCAAAGTCAAACTTGGAAACTTTGACTTGTTGACCTGGCGCATATTAGCAGTCTCTGGTGCACGTTAGAGGTCGGGATTCCAAGGGTTTCGGTGTCGAGATGCGCCAAAATTACCAAAATACCTTTTTTGCCAAATTTCACAGTTTTGCTCCAAATCACCTCCAGAATGTCCTGAAACTTTATTTATCTACAAAATAACACAAAACACATCAAAATATTCACAAAACTCAAGAAAATATACAAAATATTAAATTAAATGAGTGGGAAATAGTGATACATTTACCACTCATCACGTGTCAACATCACAGCCGATCATGCTAACGTACGGCGTGCCATGTGTCATCGTCTTATGGTGCCGACAATCACCATCACCACATGACATCCACGTGTTGTCCACGTGTCAGCCACGTGGCATCCACATCAGTCACTTGCCGAGTCAGCGTGCCACGTGTCAGCCACATCATCATTAGCCAATCATCTCGTGACACGTGTCACAATCACACGGTACCGACAATAAATATCACCATGTGTCGCCACGCCATCGCCACGTCAGCACAATTATTGAGTTAATCATCCAAAATACCACGTCAGTAGATAAGGGAATCAAATCAGCCAATCAGAGTGTGCCACGTAGGCCCGTCGCGATGCAAGAACAAACTTGCGCGTCGTGACGCGCTCACCATTTTTTGCCTATAAATTCAGCTCGAAATTTCAGTTTCAGATGTACCTTCCTTTCTGAATTCTCTGATAAAAATAAGAAGTTTGTATCTAGTTTGTTTAAATTTCAGTTCTGTAATTAATTTTATTTACTTTTTGTAATAGTAATTTACTTTCTTTACTTTTTCAGTTTTTACTATTCAGCAATGAAGAGGTAACTTCCCCCTGCTAGGGTGAATGGTAAAACTTTTATTACTGCTATTTAGATTAATATCCCTTAAACTTGACTTGACAGAAAGGTTGCCCTGCATCATTCCTATATCATTTCCAATGATTAGGATGTCATCAACATAGAGAACCAAAAATACTATCACAATTCTACTGGCCTTCTGGAACACACAGGATTCTTCCGTATTCTTGAGAAAATCAGACAATCTAATAATCTCATCGAATCGAAGATTCCAACTTCGCGAAGCTTGTTTAAGTCCATAAATAGACTTCTTAAGCTTACAAACCATACCTGAGGTTTCACTGGATACAAAACCATCTGGCTGTTCCATATAGATTTCCTCGTCAAAAACATTTAGAAAAGTTGTTTTGACATCCATTTGCCAAATCTCGTAATCATGGTAAGCATGAATAGACAATAAAATCCTTATAGACTTCAGCATCATAACTGGAAAAAAAGTTTCACCGTAGTCGACACCAGGTCGCTGCGCGTAACCTTTAGCTGCCAGTCTGGCCTTAAAGGTTTCAACCTTTCTGTCAGGCCCACGCTTCCTCTTGTAAACCCATTTACTACTGATAGGAACAATTCCTTCAGGAAGCGGAACCAAGTCCCAAACTTGATTCTAATGCATAGAGTCTAACTTTGATCTAATGGCCTCTTCAATTAAGGTGTCCAACATCGCTTCTCTATAGGTGTAAAGGTCAGTCTCTTCAATTAAGAGAACATCTAGACTCTTTTCTTATGTCAAATACAAGCGTTCAGGAGGTCTAGACACCCATTGGGACCTACGTAGTGTGTGTTGAAGGTTCTTCATCTATTTGAACTTCAGGTTCCTCCAATGGTTCATTGGTCTCAGATTGTACTTCATCAAGTTCAACCTGTCTATGATTACCTCATTCAGACAAAAATTCTACTTTTAGAAATTTTACGAAGCGAGCTACGAACACTTTTCGATGCTCGGTATCATAGAATAAATATCCTTTCGTATTTGAATGATATCCAACAAACCTATACTTTTCCCTTGAGGCGAAAGCTTATCTTGCTGAGCCATCCTGACATAGGCAAGACAGCCCCAAATCTTAACATAATTAAGATTCGGTTTCCTACCAGTCCATATCTGATACGGAGTCGTAGGAATAGCCTTTGAAGGAATCTTATTCAAAAGATAAGCAGCAGTTAAAAGAGCATATCCCCATAAGTAATATGACAAATCTGTAAAACTCAATATCGATCGGACCATATCCAATAAAGTCTGATTTCTCCTTTCGGACACTCCATTGTGTTTTGGAGTACCCGGAGGAGTATATTGAGTGAGAATCTCATTCTCCTTTAAATAATCGGTGAAATCACCACTCATATATTCGCCACCTCGATCAGATCGAAGACATTTAATATATTTACCAGTCTGTTTTTCCACTTCATTTTGAATTCTTTGAACTTTTCAAAGGTTTCCGATTTCTATTTCATCAAATAAAAATAATTGTACCGTGACAGATCATCGGTAAAGGTAACGAAGTATGAAAAACCACTGTGAGCAGTGTGACTCATGGGACCACAAACATCAGAATGTATTAGTTCCAATAAGTCAGCGGCTCGGTGTCCTACACCCGAAAATGGGGCTTTGGTCATTTTACCCTTAATGCAAGATTCACAAGTTGGTTAAGGTTCAATGGTAAGATCATGTATCAAACCATTCCTAACCAACTGGGTTAGGCGTTTCACGCCTATATGACCCAATGTCATATGTCACAGTTCAGTATTATTTATATCATATACTTTACGTTTATTAATTCCAACATTAAAGATATCTTGTAAGGTTTGCAAAATGTAATGACCGTGCTCATTTGGACAAACTATGATCTGAACATTATATCAACCATATAAATAAAGAATGATTTTTAATATTTACATTATATCATTCAGTATCTAATACAAAAAGTGACACAATATTTGCAACACATCCCGTTACAAAAAAATAGTCATGCAACAAAAGTCTCCCACTGGGTAGGGAATCTCGCATAAGCCCATGGAAACTGCATCTAGAGAGTCGCCACTCTCGAATCGCAACTGCATCTCCCCAGATTTTAGCCGTCTACTTTCCTTCAGCACCTTCAACGAATTGCAAATGTGAATTGGACAAACAGAGTCTAAAAGCCAACTGGATGATATAGCTTCACAAGCTAATGAGATATCAATAATGGGAAAAATAAAAGTACCTGAAGTATATGCTATTTCCTTTCTGATTTAGGCTAAGTAATCAGGACAATTCCTCTTCCAGTGGCCAATCTTGCTGCAGTGGTGGCATTTATCTTCGACAGCTCTCTTTGGTTTAGCTATCTTACCCTGTGGTGGAAGATTTGAACCCTTCTTTTTCTTTCCTTTCTTATTCTTCCCTTTCTGTTTAGATTATGAGGAAGCGGGAAGAGTAATGGGTTTAGTAGGGTGAGTCGGAACTCCCTTCCTTAAATCCTCCTCCGCAGTTTGCAACATATTATGCAGCTTCTGATGAGAACAGCTAATCCCATTCATATTGAAATACATTACAAACTAGCAATATGATGCTGGGAGAGATCCAAGTATGACACTCCGTCCTAAAGTTTCATTCAGTGGGAAATTAAAGTGCCTCCACTGTTCGATCAAATCAATCAGATGAAGCACATGAGGGCTCACAACCTGTCCCTCTTCAAGTTTTGCATGGAACAATTCCATTGCTATTTTATGAACCGAGACCTGTTTTTGGTTCATAAAAGACTCCATCAATCGCATCATCATTATATGCGTTAGGTAATCCAAAATATCGCTTTTAAGCTCTGGTGACAAGGAACTGAGAATATATGATTTGACTCTTCTATCATCATCCCTCCATCTATGGAGAGTCTCATGTTCCTCTTGTATTGCATCATTTGATATGGCAAGTGGCAACGAGCCTTCTAACACATATTCTAATTTATAGTTTAATTAATCAAATCTCTCTTTGATTGATATTGTGACCTTCTATTTATGATTGTCTGTTTTATCTTATTTTTCATGATTTTCTATTGCTTAGCAATCAATAGGGTTGATTAGATAATCATTTGAAGTTGGAAAATAGAATTAAGTGCTTAAGACCGAGAAACCATAATGAAATTAGAATTTGGATTTATAAGTTTAAACATAGATAATTCAACACAAGATACAGTTCATTAGTTTGATTTCCATGTTAGGTTAGGAATATACATCCATAGAACGTGTAACCCCTAATTAGAACATGAATTTAATGAATTTGTCTTAATCTAATTAATATAGGAATATAGTAAACTGAGTAAGACAATTTTTTTCTACTTGACGCTTGGAAGAGGTTTGTAAATAAATTTGTGCTCTACATTAATAATTTCTTATAATTGATTAATTAGAGAGAGATGAGAGATATTTAAGTGAACATCATGAGAAAGTTATGACCTATGACTTTACTCTTCTCTTATTAATTTCGTGTGTTTCAATTTCCCTTTTTAATGATTTAGTTTATATTATTTAGCTTTCATAATTTCATGGTCAAGAATATTATTGAGATAATTTAGTAATTGACAATAATAATAATTTTTCGTGGGATCGATATCTTTTTATATTACATGTGTGTTACATGTATTTGCATAGAATTTCTATATTTATAAGAACCATTTTATCAGTGATCCTGGGGTGAGAAAATTATTTTGATTTACTTGTTGGCATGGAACAATCAATACCTAAATGATAGGGTTTTAAGCGGCAATTCTGGGTAAACGCAGCGGAACGCGGAAAATCAAAATTTTCCGATTTCAATAATTTTTCTTGGGTAATCAAAATAAATAATTTATTTTAATTACTCAATAGTTTTAAAACAGAAATTTTACCCCAAAATCAGATTTTTCATTAATTTCCATTTAGCCCCTAAACTTTGTATCTTTATCATTTTAGTCCTAAATATTCAAAAATAATTTTAATTGATTCCAAATCAATCCCAAAATGATTTATACATGTCTTATACATGAAAATACAAATTGCAATTCAAGAAACTAATTTTCCCCAAATTTCCGAGAGGTCCCTCAAGTTTTCAAGATTTGCACTTTAGTCCAAATTGGTTCAAAACTACTCAAGATCAAATTCGATCAACACCAAAATTAATATGCATCATATATACATCATTAATTAACACATATATGAAAATCCTCAAATTTGGAAAGGGTTATGAACCCTAATTTTATAACATTGTCCAATAGATCAATTAACACCAAGTTTATAAAATTCAACACTTTAATTCAATCCTTACCACAGAAAACAAATCTCACCACCATGAAACAAATCAAGAACAATTCTAGGTTATTTATGAATGGCTAAGCAACTCTAGAATGGCTACCAAGTTATCAAATAAGTAAAAGTAAGCTTAATCACACTTAATAAGCTTCCTTTACAAAATACATATGCTAACACCTTTCATTCACGCCTCAAACAAACTTAATACAAACCCAAGAGAATAGAAAAACATGGCAACATCATATGTTCAAGTCTAAAGGCATCGAAATAATTTTCAAGTAAAGAAAAGTATGAAATTACCTTAATTTTCAAAGTTTTCTTCACAAATCCCCTTTAGCATTTTGTTTTTCTCTCAACTGCCTTTTTTGTAAACTATTTTTGAAGCCAAAAGTGAAGCAAAATGAAAAACTCAAAGCTTAAAAAATTACGGCTTTACCGACTCTTGGAGGCAAAATGGAAATTTTGATTTTACAAATTTAATCAATATTAAATATGCCAAAAATCAAGTTGTCAACCATTTTAATTAATATATGCACAAGTGTACCAATTACATTTTGCCATATTAAAGTGAAAATATATTTATATTTAATTAATCTAATTATTTAAAAATTAAATAATTAGATAATTACAAACATAAATATCTAAATATATGTATAATTTCTACATTAAATATTCCGTAATACATATATTTATGACAAGTGTCAAATATTTTATTTGACAATTAATTAATGTGAATTTAATAAAATCAAGTATTTAAATCAAATACACATTAATTAGGAAATAGCCGGAAAAAACCCTTAAAGCGTGCATTTATCGTTTAAATATTAAACGATCTATAAATAATCAATATTATTTATAATGGTTGTCCAAGTGATCTACGGGTATGTTTCATTAATGAGACTCTCTAGATTCAGGCATATCCGTTAGGAAATCCAATTTTGTGTCCATAACTTACCCACCAGTAAATTATGATGACCACAGATAAACTTTCTGAATCATACAGGTCGAGGTCACTGCATACGTATAATCACGACGTCACAGGTATCCGGATTATCCCAGAGATATAGATATAAACGTCAAATCTCTATAAGTATAAACTCATCGACGATTCTATTAGCAATCTCTTAATAACACTTAGAACTCACTTCTAAAGTGTACCACGGGCCCATGGATTTAATAGATTGTTAATCCCATAATGGATACATATGCATTGTACACAGAACTGACGGATCCTATCTTGATACACACAGGATATCTTGTGGATCAGTCCACACCCAACGAACAAGCGGAGGTCTGATCTAAATAGATCGGTGACGTGACTCCCATCAAAGTATGGAGGATACGTCATACATCCACAGTGGTACCTCAAGTCGAAGGATCACTATGCTCACTCAACTCGAAAAGATTCTTATTGACGTTGATGTACCATCTATTAAGAATCTTTGGTGAGTTATTCAATGCTTATCCGATATAAACATCTATGTGTCTATACAAGTCTCCCGAGACTCATGGTTCATTGAGAAACCATTGGAATCCAATATTCCAATATACGACACGTACCAGTCTCAGTTGTTTACTTAATGACCAAGTAATTATAAACCTTGACCAGGAACATTTAAAGAATGATATTGTCATGATACTGCTCAATGTCAGTTGCGACGCTATTGCAACAGTATCATAACCAATAACTCTACGGTCATTTACGTCTTTACCATATAATAAAATAATTTATATTATAGAAACTGTTTATTTTATTCACTAATAAAATATTTACAAGAGTATTTATAGTGAAATACATAAGAAATTGGCGGTCAGAGCACCAACCCTAACAAAATCTCTCATTTGCTATAGTATAATATCGATTGTATCTAATACCCATCGACTCCACATGTTTATCAAATAACTTCGGAGGTATGGCCTTCGTAAGCGGGTCTGCTATATTATCTTCACTTGGACCTTGCATACAACAATGTCACCTCGCGACAAAATCTCTCGAATGATGTGGTACGTTCGTTCAAATGCTTCGATTTTTTATGCACATTGGTTCCTCTGCTTGCACAATGACACCAGTATTATCACAGTATAACGGAATTGGATTCTCGATACTTGGGACAAATCCCAATTATGTGGTAAACTCTTTAATCCAAAAAGCTTATTTTGCAACTCTGAAGCAACAATATATTCCGCCTCTGTGGTGGAATCAGTTGTAGACCCTTATTATGAACTTTTTCAACAAAAACTGCACCTCCGTTAAGGGTAAATATGAATCTTGATATAAACTTTCTATCATTAGGATCCGATTGGAAATCAGAATCCGTATACCCATTAATGATAAACTTATCCTTAGTACCTTTAAGATATTTCAGGTTATGTTTAACAGCCATCCAATGGTCATTTCCTGGATTGGACTGATATCTACTGGTTACACTAACCGTGTAGCTAATATCAGGCCTCGTACATAATATGACATAAATAAGCTACCCAAACATGAAACATAAGGCTTATTAGACCTTCTAATCTTCTCATCTTCTGTTTGCGGACACATCTTCTTCAAAAGATTAATGCCATGTCTGAACGGTATATTTATTGTCTTACAGTTAGCAAAATTGTACCGTTCTAGGATCTTATCTATGTATGATGATTGGGATAGCCCAATAAGCTTCCTTTCTTTATCCGTATAGAGTTTTATTCCCAAGATATAAGAAGCTTCACCCAGGTCTTTCATGGAGAAATTTTACATCATCATTCCTATATCATTCCCAATTATTAGGATGTCATCAACATAGAGAACCAAAAATATTATCATACTCCCACTGGCCTTCTAGTACACACAGGATTCTTCGTATTCTTGAGAAAACTAGACAATATAATAATCTCGTCGAATCGAAGATTCCAACTTCGCGAAACTATTTTAAGTCCATAAATGGACTTCTTAAGCTTATAAACCATGCATGAGGTTTCGCTGGATATAAAACCCTCCGGCTATTCCATATAGATTTCTTCGTCAAGAAACCCATTTAGAAAAGCCGTTCTGACATCCATTTGCCAAATCTCGTAATCATGGTAAGCAGGAACATACAACAAAATCCTTATAGACTTCAGAATCGCAACTGGCGAAAAAGTTTCATCGTAGTCGACACCAGGTCGCTGCGTGTAACCTTTAGCTCCATTCTAGCCTTAAAGGTTTCAACCTTTCTGTCAGGCACACGCTTCCTTTTTTCTTCAGGAAGCGGAACCAAGTCCCAAACTTGATTCTGATGCATATAGTCTAACTCTGATCTTATGGCCTCTTGCCATTTCACGGAGTCGATGTCCAACATCGCTTATCTATAGGTGTAAAGGTCAGTCTCTTCAATTAAGAGAACATCTAGACTCTTTTCTTGTATCAACTACAAGCGTTCAAGAGGTCTAGACACCCTTTGGGACCTACGGAGTGTGTGTGTGTGTTGTAGGTTCTTCATCTATTTGAACTTCACTGGTTTTAGATTGTACTTCATCAAGTTCAACCTGTCTATGATTACCTCATTCAGATAAAAATTCTACTTCTAGAAATTTTGTGAAGCAAGCTATGAATACATTTCGATGCTCTGTATCATAGAATAAATATCCTTTCGTATTTGAAGGATATCCAACAAACCTAAACTTTTGCCCTCGAGGCGAAAACTTATCTTGCTGAGCCATCCTGACATAGGCAAGACAGCCCCAAATCTTAACATAATTAAGATTCAGTTTCCTACCAGTCCATATCTGATACGGAGTCGTAGGAACAGCCTTTGAAGGAATCTTATTCAAAAGATAAGCAGCAGTTAAAAGAGCATATCCCCATAAGTAATAGGGGAAAATCTGTAAAAATCAACATCGATCGGACGATATCCAATAAAATTCGATTTCTCCTTTCGGACACTCCATTGTGTTGTGGAGTACCGGAGGAGGAGTATATTAAGTGAGAATCTCATTCTCCTTTAAATAATCGGTGAAGTCACCACTCATATATTCGCCACCTCGATCAGATCGAAGATATTTAATATATTTACCAGTATGTTTTTCCACTTCATTTTGGAATTCTTTGAACTTTTCAAAGGTTTCTGATTTCTGTTTCATCAAATAAACATAAATGTACCGTGACAGATTATGATAAAGGTAACAAAGTACGAAAAACCACTGTGAGTAGTGTGACTCATGGGACCACAGACATCAGAATGTATTAGTTCCAATAAGTCAGCGGCTCGGTGTCATACACCCGAAAATGGGGCTTTGGTCATTTTACCCTTAATGCAAGATTCACAAGTTGGATAAGGTTCAATGGTAAGATCATGTATCAAACCATTCATAACCAACTGGGTTAGGCGTTTCACGCCTATTGACCCAATGTCATATGTCACAATTCAGTATTATTTATATCAGATACTTTACGTTTATTAATTCCAACATTAAAGATATCTTGTGAGGTATGCAAAATGTAATGACCGTGCTCATTTGGACAAATTAGGATCTGAATATTATATCTATCATACAAATATAAAGAACGATTCTTAATATTTACATTATATCCTTCAGTATCTAATACAAAAAGTGACATAAAGTTTACAACACATCCCGGTACAAAAAAATAGTCATTCAAGAAACATCTCCCACTTTGTAGGGGAATCTCGCATAAGCCGACAACAACTGCATCTAGAGAGTCGCCACTCCGAATTGCAATTGCATCTCCCCAGATTTTAGGTGTCTACTTTCCTTCAGCACCTTGCAATGAAATGCAAATGTGAATTGAACAAGCAGAATCTAAAATTCAACTGGATGACATAGCTTCACACGTTAATGAGATATCAATAATGGGAAAATTAAAAGTACCTGAAGTATATGCTCTTTCCTTTCTGATTTGGGCCAAGTAATCAGGACAATTCCTCTTCAGTGGCCAATCTTGCTGCAGTGGTGGCATTTATCTTCGACAGCTCTCTTTGGTTTAAATATCTTACCCTGTGGTGGAAGATTCAAACCCTTCTTTTTCTTTCCTTTCTTCTTCTTCCCTTTATGTTTAGATTGGGAGGAAGCAGGAAGAGCAGTGGGCTTAGGAGGGCGAGTCGAAACTCTCTTCCTTAAATCCTCCGCAGTTTACAACATCTTATGCAGCTCCTAATAAGAATGGCTAATCCCATTCATATTGAAAAATATTACAAACTGGCGATATGATTTTGGGAGAGATCCAAGGATGACACTTCGTCCTAAAGTGTCATTCATAGGGAAATTAAAGCACCTCAACTATTCGATCAAATCAATCAGATGAAGCACATGAGGGCTCACAGCCTGTCTCTCTTCAAGTTTTGCATGGAATAATTCCATTGTTATTTTATGAACCGAGACCTGTTCTTGGTTCATAAAGGACTCACTCAGTCGCATCATCATAGTATATGTGTCAGGCAATCCAAAATATTACCTTTTAAGCATCGGTGCCAAGGTGCTGAGAATATATGATTTGACTCTTCTATCATCATCCCTCCACCTCTGGAGAGTCTTATGTTCCTCTTATGTTGCATCATTTGATATGGCAAGTGGCAACGGGCCTTCTAACACATATTCTAATTTCTCAGACCCAAGGACAATCCTTAGATCCAAGTCCCAATCTACAAAGTTTTCGGCGCCTTTACCTTGTTCGTATCAAGTATACGAGCAAAAGGATTAGAAGTAGTTGTCGCCATCGTAAATCTATCATATAGATAGCGAAAAATGGTTAGCAGACAAAACAGTTTCATATAATATAAAATAAACAAAGCATAAATAGATCATGGATTTATAATCTAAAAATACACATCCCACTATTTCATGTAAAATGTAATCCCCAAACAGAATACAATATCATGCAATAATCAAATTAAAAACATAATAGTGAAAGGTGGACCCCATGAATATATTTCAGCTCACGGCTTTGGCACGTTCTCGCTAACGTATATTCATTAGGTAGACAACTCATTGTCAATCACTCACTAGTGACTCATGGGTTCCGGTCCTGGTCGTTTCTCATTGTGACAGCTTTGGCATGTTCATAAGGAGGCGTACCAAGGTTAAACTTGTCAATGATAAATTCAAGATACTTGCGTAGTTCTGACAGCTTTGGCATGTTCAGAATTTCCGCTTTCTCTTGAATTTACGTAGTATCATATATACATCCGGCATCGATAAATTTCTATCAACTACACCCTCACTGTTTTGGCACTTTCTCGGATGCAGCCATAGAACAGATATCCATAAAATGTATTGATAAGACAGACCAAGAAATATACATCCAAAACATATTACTTTAAAACCTTATTTATTAGGGATTTTTCCGCAAAGATGTTACGCATTTAATTTAATCAAATTAAATAAATACAAGCATGCATAAAGTAAAGACAAAATTAAACATTGAATTTAAAAATATATTCATATCATGTGTTCAGGTTCAGACCTGCTCTGATACCATTTTTGTTGGGGTTTTAAGCGGCAATTCCGGGTAAACGCAGCGGAACGCGGAAAATCAAAATTTTCCGATTTCAATAATTTTTCTTTGGTAATTAAAATAAAATAATTTATTTTAATTACTCAATTGTTTAAAAACTGAAATTTTACCCAAAAATCAGATTTTTCATTATTTGTCATTTAGCCCCTAAACTTTGTATTTTTATCATTTTAGTCCTAAATATTCAAAAACAATTTTAATTGATTCCAAATCAATCCCCAAATGATTTATACATGTCTTATACATGAAAATACAAATTTCAATTCAAGAAACTAATTTTCCCCAAATTGTCGAGAGGTCCCTCAAGTTTTCAGGATTTGCACTTAAGTCCAAATAGGTTCAAAACTAAAGATCAAATTCGATCAACACCAAAATTAATATGCATCATATATACATCATTAATTAACACATATATGAAAATTCCCAAATTTGGAAAGGGTTATGAACCATAATTTTACAAAATTTTCCAATAGATTAATTAACACCAAGTTTATAAAATTCAACACTTTAATACAATCCTTACCACACCAAACAAGTCTCACCACCATGAAACAAATTAAAAACAATTCTAGGTTATTTATGAGTGACTAAGCAACTCTAGAATGGCTACCAAGTTATCAAATAAATAAAAGTAAGCTTAATCACCCTTGATAAGCTTCCTTTACAAAATACACATGCTAACACCTTTCATTCATGCTTCAAAAAAAATTAATACAAATCTAAGAGAATATAAAAACATGGCAACATCATATGTTCAAGTCTAAAGGCATAGAAATAATTTTCAAGTAAAGAAAAGTATGAAATTACCTTAATTTTCAAAATTTTCTTCACAAATCACCTTTAGCACTTTGTTTTTCTCTCAACTCCCTTTTTGTAATCTATTTTTGAAGCAAAAAGAAAAAAACACAAAGCTTAAAAAATTACGGCTTGACCGACTCTTGGGGGCAAAATGGGAATTTTGATTTTGCAAATTTAATCAATATTAAATATGCCAAAAATCAAGTTGTCAACCATTTTAATTAATATATGCACAAGTGTACCAATTACATTTTGCCATATTAAAGTGAAAATATATTTATATTTAATTAATCTAATTATTTAAAAATTAAATAATTAGATAATTACAAACATAAATATCTAAATATATGTATAATTTCTACATTAAATATTCCATAATACATATATTTATGACAAGTGTCAAATACTTTATTTGACAATTAATTAATGTGAATTTAATAAAATTAAGTATTTAAATCAAATACACATTAATTAGGAAATAGCCGGAAAAAACCCTTAAGCGTGTATTTATCGTTTAACCGTTAAACGATCTATAAATAATCAATATTATTTATAATGGTTGCCCTAGTGCTCTACGAGTATGTTTCATTAATGAGACTCTAGATTCAGTCATATCTAATGAGTGGTAAATTTATCACTATTTCTCACTCATTTAACCTAATATTTTGTATAGTTTCTTGAGTTTTGTGAATATTTTGATGTGCTTTGTGTTATTTTGTAGATAAATAAAGTTTCAGGACATTCTAGAGGTGATTTGGAGCAAAACAGTGAAAATTGGAAAAAATGGCATTTTTGTAATTTGTCCGCGTAGCGACGCGCAAGCCCTTGGCGTCGCGACGCCTAACGTACGCCAAACAGTGCTAACGTGCGCCGGGTCCACAAGTCAGAATCTGAGAAAATTTGACTTTGCTAACGTGCGCCGTGCCACGTGTCACTATCACAGCCGATCTGCTAACGTGCACCGTGCCACGTGTCATCATCCTACGGTGCCGATAGTCGCCATCGTCACGTGTCACCACGTGTCACTCCATGTCATTGCCACGTCATCATCCATATCACCTGTTGACCAAGTCAAAGTGCCAGGTGGCTGCCATGTCATCATCAACCAATCACAGCGTGCCACGTGTCGCAATTCTATGGTGCCGACAGTCACTTTGCCACGTGTTGCCACGTCAGCGCCACGTCAGCATCAATCATTGACTCACTTATCCATATCTGACACGTGGCGGATAAGAATCTTAATCAGCCAATCAGAAGCCGCCACGTGTCACAATAATTGAGCTCCAACTACCTTGCCACGTGTCTCCTTATCACCTTATCCAGAATCTGAAGCCGACAAACCAGAAGCTGCCACGTCGACCAAACGGGCGTCGCGATGCGAGCTGGACGTCGCGACGCACGACCCTTACTGACGCCTATAAATAGAGCTCAGTTTTCTTATTTCATATGTACCATTTTCTCTGAATTCTCTCATATAAATATGGAGTTTTCTATCTAATTTCTTTTAAATTTTAGTTTTGTAATTAATTTTAATTACTTTTTGTAATAATAATGTTTTACTTTCTTAATTTTTTTACAGTTTTTACTATTTACCATAAGGAGGTAACTTCCCCCTGCTATGGTGAAAGGTAATTCTTTTACTATTGCTATTTCGATTAATCTCCCTTAAATATAATATATTCACTATTTAAAATTTGACTTAAAGGATATCGCCAGATTGGTCGGTTGGTAATTCATTTTAATCTGGTTTAAACCTGACTAATCAAGGATACCGCCAGATTGGTCGGTTGGTAATTAAATTTTCTTACCGCCTATATGGCAGGTTTATTTTGGTTCCGTCTTTATGGCTGGTTGGACTTAATTTGACTTAATCAGGTTACCGCCTATATGGCTGGTTGGTAAAATAATCACAAGTTTATATATTATATTATGGGAGATATCTAAATTAGTAGTAGTAAAAGTTGATCCTTTTACCTTAGCATTTTATTTTATTGCAATTTACTTTACCGCAATTACTTTTCAGCATTTTTACTTTATGTCTTTTATTTTCAAGTTTTTACTAGCCCTAGTTATGTGTTGTAACTAAATTAGTTATCTGGGGTTGTGATGACTTTTAATATCACCGGTTTATAATTGATTATTTTATAGTTTGGGTAATTTAAAGGTTTACTTATTAAGTCTTAAGCCTAATGCGTCTTGTTAATTGGCCACTAATAAGATTGATATGGTAAATCTAAAATGAACTAGACATATGGATTTTAGGTTTCAGCCTTAGACTTAATAGCCCACGATCTTCCTTGAGGATAGATAACCTTTAATAGATTTCCTTACATGATAGACATATATCTTTCGGGCGGGGGTAGCCATAATTTGAACTTAAACTTAATGAATCCAGATATTTGGTTGACATAGACATATGGTTCAATTGGGTTAAACTGGGTATTTGCGTCTGACCATCGACAGAGGCTTTCGCATAATTTAGTGTTCCAGGTTAGTAAACCGATTTATTACACCAACATAAAATAACCACTTCATCTTTAAAATGATATTGGAAGAATTCACAACCCTAGATAGTTTTTAATACTGAATTTTCTTAAACCTACTTTCGAACAATTTTATTTACTTGTTTTTAAATTTAGAATCGTCACCTTTTTAAATCAATCAACAACTTGTTAGATACTAGTAATCATTTGACCTCATAAAATTAATAGCTTAGGTATTAAGTCCTCGTGTGATCGATACTTTTTATACTACTTGAACGATACGCGCGCTTGCGTTATACGCGTGTGTTTACGCCGGTCAATATCCATCACGAAATCCAATTTCGTGTCCATAACTTACCCACCCGTAAATTATAATGACCACAAATAAACTTGCTGAATCATACAGGTCGAGGTCACTGCATACGTATAATCCCTCCGTCACAGGTATCCGGATTATCCCAGAGATATAGATATAAACGTCAAATCTCTATAGGTATAATCTCGTCGACGATTCTATTAGCAATCTCTTAATAACACTTAGAACTCACTTCTAAAGTGTACCACGGGCCCATGGATTTAACAGATTGTTAATCCCATAATGGATACATATGCTCTGTACACAGAATTGACGGATCCTATCTTGATACACACAGGATATCCTGAGGATCAGTCCACACCCAACGAACAGGCGGAGGTCTGATCTAAATAGATCGGTGACGTGACTGCCATCAAAGTGTGGAGGATACCTCATACATCAACAGTGATACCTCAAGTTGAAGGATCACTATGCTCACTCAACCCGAGAAGATTCTTATTAATCTTGTGTACCATCTATTAAGAATTTTCGGTGATTCATTCAGTGTTTATCCGATATAAACACGTACGTGTCTATACAAGTCTCCTGAGACTCATGGTTCATTGAGAAACCATTTGAATCCAATATTCCAATATACGACACGTACCAGTCTCAGCGGGTTTACTAACTCACCAAGTAATTGTAAACCTTGACCATGAACAGTTAAAGAATGATACTGTCATGATACTGCTCAATGTCAGTTGCGACGCTTTTGCAACAATATCATAACCAATCACTCTATGGTCATTTACGTCTTTACCATATAATAAAATAATTCATATTATAGAAACTATTTATTTTATTCAGTTGTAAAATATTTACAAGAGTATTATAGGGAAATACATAAGAAATTGGCGCTAAGACCACCAACCCTAACACTAAACACGGTGTTGATCCCATAATTTCTTATATTTTCTTTTAAAATAATAAAATATTTAATCCATTAATATTATATTAAAAAAAATTAACTATCACGTGAATCATAAATCACTAACATATAAACAACATATATAATCATAAAATTGAAAATAATAAAGAAATATGAAAGAAGAATTACCTTATCGGAATTGATTACAATTTTATTGAAAATTTTTAGGAGAGATGTGAGGCTGTAGAGGAGAAATTCTCAGATTTCAGAGGATGAACATGAAGAGAATGAGAGAAAAAACAGAGGGGGAGAAGGGTTGGTGGCAATCTGCATTTTAATCTATCTTTAGCGTCGAATTTGAATATTCGACGCTAATTGTTGACGTTTTTAGCGTCGAAACGGTTTTTTTCGACGCTAAATATCAAAAAATTAGCGTCGAATTATTTAGACTCTAAAGAATCAATGATTTGTCGGTGGAAACTTCATAAACCTTTAGCGACGCTATATATTCGACGCTAAAAGTATATTTTTGGCGTCGACTCCGTTTTTTGACGCTAAAAGTGTAATATTTGGAGCCAAAAATTATTGCAATAATAGAATATTCAGCGTCGAATATTATTCGACGCTAAAACATTAATATTATGCGTCGAAGTTTTATTCCGTCGCTGAAAATATGACATATAGCGTCGAAAATAATATTCGACGCTAAAATTCACTTTTAGCGTCGAATACTATTTCGACGCTAATATTTGGACGCTAAAAGCCATAATTCTTGTAGTGCACTGAAATAAAAGCAATCCTTCGCCCTTGGTGTATATATTGAACCTTGATGAACAATGCTTTCTTATTGGTGTCTTTTATGTTTCCTTCAAGTAATGATCTGTGAGCTGCCTTTTATTTTATTAAAATGTGGGACCTGTTCTGTTGGACTGTGGAACACTGGAACTGCTGAACTGTCGAAGTAAGTTATTATTTTGTGGGTATACATAGTAAAGCCTTTTTATGGTTATAAAGTTTTAAGAATAAACTAATTTTATTAATATGAGGAGATATAATTTAATAGTTGTATTAAAAAAAAATTATTATTTTGACTGAGTTATCTTTAGTGCAAGTGATATCCTCAATTTGCATTAAGAAGTTCTAAATATATTTGAGAAGTTGGAAATATATTGATTCTCTCTTCATGGCCATTTGTTGGTGTATTTTATTGAAAAGAAATCATAAAGTCTTTAACAACACTTCTTCGGATGGGTTATCGATTACAGAGAAGATCTTATTAATTGCCTCTAATTTGATTACCCTTAGTCATGATGATTTCAATCTCCCTGATTATGAATTATCGCTCTCTTCCGATTAAGTTCATTCATGGACTCTTTCACGATGTTTTGATCTTTTATTATTCTCATTCATTAATTAGATGTTTAGCTTGTTGTTGTTTGATGTCATATGTTAACAATTTAACATTCTGAATTTTATAATTTCATCAGATTCATTGATGTTTTGTTTTGTCTTTAATATAATATATCCCCTCTTTATCCAAAAAAAAAAAACAAAAACAAAAAAGAATCTATACAAGTAAGTTATTACATAATCGCAAGTTCAAAGTGTGGTAAAAACTCTAAAAAATAAATCATTGTTCTAAATAATTTTAGAAAAATATTTTATTTCATCTTAACCTTTTGATGTAACATAGTATATATTTTCTATAATATACATATAATTATTAATATGTGGAAACACATTTCTTTAGAGGAGATCAAAAGTTTTAACTACATGGGGGCAATAACATATGTAAATTTAGTCATCATTTCATTAAAATGATAGATCACTTAATAAAAACTATATATATATATTATATATATATATATATATATATATCGTTAATTTAAAAAAGTTGATGATTCCACTGTCCAACCTTGAATGAATACATTTATATTTGTGGTTAATGTTAGTTAGAAAACTCATAATTAATATACAGAATTAGAGTTGAAGAAATGATAAGTTAATTAAGCACCATTTTAGTGTTTAAATTGTGAATAAATTGAGAATGGGGACAGATGTATTGGGTGGTTATAAGTCCTGTCAAGATCATGCTATACATATATTTCTAGCAAGGGTTCATTGTCACGAATTACGTCAGGTTGAAAAATTATCATGGACTCCATTATCACAATCCTTGACGCAACTATGATTTCAAGATTATTTTTTAAACTTCAATGGTGCTTTAGAAATTAGGGCATTCTGTTTCACCTTAACATGTACACACAAATATTAATATTCTAATTTCTTCTCTTTTATAGGTATAATTTAGTCCGAACTTTTGCATTATGTAAAGGGGAATAGCATTTTAGTCCTTCAAGAAATTGTAAACAGTTAGGTTGTACACAGTAAAGAAGAACAATTTTGAAAGGTACGTAAATATGACGGTTTGATAAATAAATTAACTTATTTTAACTTATAAAGATCTTAGTTAATCATTCTGTATTTAAAAATGACATATATTTATTATTTTATTATCTTAACAGTATGGATGAACAGAGGCATTAAGAAATTTTTTAGAGATTTGAATGATAAAATAGACTCTGATAGCTAGCGGTAATTAAAAGTATCGATCTCTATTATATTCCACAAAAAAATAATCGAGTGATGTTGTGGTATTCGTTCATCCATATGACCATAGACCTGTGGGATAGTTAAATGAGTAATTTCACAAGGAATGGAATTTTACCATCCAAGTAATGAATATAACACGACACCTTGAAAACTTGGGAAATGTAAAATTAAAAAATTATCTTTCCTTCATCTAAAGTTTAAAGTATAATTTTCCCCTCGAAATTATTTGTTGTGTATCAATTTTCACCTGAAATTATCATTCTTCCATCGATTTGTATTAATTGATACTCTAGTTTAAAAATTTCGGGTGGAAATTGATACATTTTAAAATTTTTCAATTTGCCTGAATTTTCATCAAATTTTGGGTGGAAAATGATAATAATTACAACAATGATATACTCGCATAATTGTATACTTAATTATACACATAAACACTAAATATAAATATATATATATATGTAGTGAAATATATATATATATATATATATATATATATATATATATATATATTTCACTACATGATGAAAAAATATTTTACTATCGGCAATTTCTTTTGTTTTTGTTTTTAATTTTAGTGCACATTTATGTTGCATATATAATTTTTGTAATAATTAACTCAGCATTGAGTTTGTTACTTAACCTCAACACTGAATTATAAATAAATGCATGCTATATATACACACACACCTAAAATATATAAAATTCATGCTTAAATTACAAATACTCATCACTACTGATGTTGGTTTTTTCATTCAGTGTATGTTACACAAACACAATATCTTGGATCTAAGAAGCCTCTGATGATTATTACATCTTTGGCTTTCATATATATATGAAGCTTATATATATATATATATATATATATATATATATATATATATATATATATATTTATATTGTATCTTCTTAAATATCTTCTAGCACAATAACATTCAAAATATATATATAAGTAGATATATATTCTTAATTTGTTGAGTTAGTTAGATACTCACTCTGTATGTGTAAGCATGCATGCAACTCACTATGTTATCTTTAATTATGATCATCAATTTCTTACTGATAAAAAATCGATGAACTGAACTCTGGTGCCAGAGTTGTTCTTCCCTTCTTCTTGATTAACTTCTTCATCGTCTCTTCTTGTATTATCTATCACCTCACTCTTTGTAGAGTCTGTATTTACTTGCAGAAAATCATAAAACTCCACTGGCTGATTTTTATCTGTAACAATTAATATAATATATATTAAACATAATTAAGCTTCTCAAAACCCAAAAAAAAAAAAAAAAATAATAATAATAATAAGAGAGAGAGAGAGAGAGAATGGCAACAAGTTAATTTATTATTTATTTTCATTTTCTTTTAGATATACTACCTCAGAATAAAACCCTTGTGGTGAAAAAGATTATGTGTACGTTTAATTTAAGGTAGGATAAAGATGCATATTAACTACAAAATTAATAACATTAATAATAATAAGACAATTCCCTAAATCTTATATGAGCAACATTCAAACTTCAAAACCTCTTCTATCTTATGACTCATGGCCTAAATTTGTACTCAAAAAGTAATTCATGATTGGATTATTATCTAATGTGAGCTATTATTTACCAAACGGACTTGGATTTGGTGCTGACATAAACTTTATGATCGGTAATTATTCTATTAAAATTTGAATGTAATTGAATCTTAATCATGCATTAATGTTAAATCTCAGATGAGCACTATATCAAAATTCATGCCAAACAACTTATGAATTAAAACTCAAATCGTTTACCTTGATTCTTAGAAGCAAAATGACTTGTATTTTGGGCACAAAAGTCTTTGAACAAGTGCAGATGATGATTCTGAAGGTAAAAAGAAGCAAGCTGATGATGATTATTATTATTGGTCTCCCCAATAATATTAATAGAGCCTGCGTGATCTGGTTTTGATGAATCATTTAGAATAGTAATTGTTTTGGCACCAAAAAGTCTTGATCTTTCACGACACCTTCTAGCCCTAATAACGTGCCAATGATTCTTGACAGCGTTATCAGTACGTCCAGGGAAATGTCTAGCAATTACAGCCCATCTGTTTCCATGGATTCTGTGTGAAGCCAGAAGCCTTTCTTCTTCCTCTTCTGTAAATGGGCTTCTGTTTATTCTTGGATCCAACTGATTGAACCATCTTAATCTGCAACTTTTCCCTGTTCACCAACTCAGTTGTTAGTCACTTAGTTATCATCATATATATATATATATATATAACACATACACATATACATACACACATATATATATATATATATATATACATCTATACATACACACACATACATATATGAAAATCATGATGACATAATTTTGTCACTCCTTGTTGACCAGACATATTGTTCTTTTCAGAGAAATTCTCATATCCAGATGTTGCTAGAGTAAGAATGGAAGTAAAATATAAGAAAAATATAGATTCCAATGAACATTTTTTTTTCCGAAGTCTAGATGTTACATCCATATAAAAACAATTACATATATAAAACATCATAAACCCAACCATTCTACAAACCCTAATCATATTAAACAACTTCAAGGGCTACACATACAGAACACGAAATCGAAACCGCAGTAATAATAAGTATTAGGAAGAGGTAAAAAAATAGGATTTGAATCCGGTGCTCATTCTTTTATTCTCATGGTTTTTTTTTTTATAATTTTCTACCATGTGTGTATGTATAGAAATGAACGGCTAAGATTTAATTAGTAATAAATTCTTATTAAATAACTAGGAATCTGAGTATGGAATCCAAATCCACAAAAATAATGATAATAATTTTTGTTGCCCTAGAAATTTTATTTGATTTGAATTTTGTAGAAAAATAAATAATTTGAACTTGGCAAGCAATAGTCTGGGTACCTGATCTTCCTTGGAGCTTTTCAGCTATGGCGTTCCAGTTATGAGGACCGTAACGCTCAACCAACTCTCGAAGCTTCTCATCTTCGGCAGGCCTCCAATGTCCTCTGGTACACATATCTGATCTATATACAGGAAATAACAAACGAAGAAAAAGTAGTGAAACCCTAGCTAATTCAAGAACAGCATATATATGGTTGCTTATTCCACGTCCGATGAACAAATTAAAAAGAGAGAAAGAGAGAATATAAAGAAGATCCAAGTGGGGGATTTCCGTTAGAGAGTGGGAGGGTTAGACTTATTGTTAGTTACTTTGGAGCTCCAGAGATTGATGCAAACGTTTTGGCTAACAAACGCTTATAAGTAATCAATCTATTACCTATCTATACATGAACAATAATACTATGAGAGAGAGAGAGGTTGCTTGGTGGGGTGATTTTTGTTCTGCTTTCAACATCTTTCTCAAGTTTCTAACCTACTTATAACCCACCTTCCATTTTCTTTTTTTAATTTATTAGGGGAAAATTAATTAATTATTAAAAAATGCAACATTTTAATGATATTATTATTATTATTATTATTATTATTATTATTATTATGCCATAAATCACTTGCCCGTATCATTGAGTTCGAGGGTCCAAGTCTTTCTCATACGAGTATGTTATATCCTTCTTAGAGAATTGATTTTCAAACTGGACTTCAATTGCAATACATCAAAATATTGTGATAGATATCTGATCCACCTATGATCCGTAATTTATTTAATAAAAAAAGATATTAACAAATCCACTCATAAATATATATATATATATGAATATATTGAGATTCATCCTAATTAGGATAGATTGATTAATCAAAATGATTCTTTCTTGTTATGATAGATGTTGATCCAATGAGACCGATATTTGAGTTGAGATCAAGATAGATGGTATTTTAGTATGAGATTTTATTCTCATATCATATTTAATTAGATTGGATTTGACACTAATCATGGAAGATAAAATCTAAACTTGATATTATAGACTCATAAATGGATTACTTTTGCGATTAAATAAGCGAAAAGTTGACCATAATTAAACTCTTAATTAATGTAATCCAAAACTTAAAAACTTATATAAGGAGTCAAGATCGCTATTATACAATGTATTTTGTGACACATAAACAACTAATAATGTTTACTAATTAATTATTTAATATAATAATTAATGAACAAAATAAAGAAATGCTAGGGGATATTGGTATTGTTGTTGGACTATGGAGTTGTGTGATGTTATTATTTGATCACCTTTCAGACCTAACTAACAATTTAGCCAAAGTAAGACAACCCTCTGAACTGCACGTGGAAATTGAAGCAGCCACCGTTTAACTGCTTCCTTTTTGAGTCAAACATCTAGTCTTTCCCTTGTTTTTGTGTTAAAATTGATAAAATCATAATAATATCCCTATACTCTTGTGGGTTTTCAAGAATGCCCTTCCCCCAACTTCCAAATAATTCCCAATTTAATGGATCAATTTTGAAACAAAACTTACCAATTAGCTCAACAAAATGTGAACATGCAAGTGAATTACATTTGTTAATGTTATGTATCTGTCAAGATTAATTAATTACTCACCAAGACTTAATGTTTATATTACTTTATGCTCATCATAATCATCTAACAAGCTTGTTACTCATCAAATATTACATCTAAACTTAATGACACGCGTATTTTAAGGTTGTGACTTGGTATGGTATCCCATAAACTGGCACCGTAGGATGATCCTTTTTTTTTTTCGGTTGATTTTCTGACTATCTAATAATGTCCAGATTATTGAGTACATACTTCTGGGGTAGAGATAGCGATCGGTCAAGATGAGTATAGATTTATAAATTTCGATCTCAACATGATTATGGATTCGGGATAAAAAATCATCATGATTCCCCTATTGATTTTTGGATATAGAAGAAAAATCATTCCAAATATATGACCAAATGATTTGGGATTTTCTAGGCAAAAAGTTGGGGATTCGAGACGAAAAGTCATCTTGAATCTCGGTCTAATTTTTTTATTCTGGATAAAAAATTATCTTGACTGAAAAATGATTCAAGATTTTCTACCATTCCTATCCTGAAGTATTACATCGGACCTATATATTAATTATTCGATTATAGATTTGATAATTATATGGTACATAACTTTAACATTTAAATAAATTGTCATATTAGTTTTCTGTTGGTATTTATGCCCTAAAGTTTCATGTATCATGTAAATGAGTTATTAATAAATAATGTATTATTCATTTACTATTCATTTGAGTTGTTTGCGTATTATAAATTGTATGTGATATCCTTAATTACTCATGTAATTTCAAACTTAGTGTATGAGTATTATAAACAATAGGATTTACATATGAAATCAGTAATCTAAATTAGTTCATAAAGAGTAAATAAAGATAAATACTTTGTTTATGCTTTATCTATAACTGCGGTCCGTTCTATAAATGTTTGACGACCTTGACACAGGATCGTTCATGTGGCGACGTGAGAATGAAGACACCTTATATGATGTGATTATATAAGACTGGACCCAAATGGAAATAAATTCCTTTTAATATTCGTTAGACAAAGAAATTCATATATGTCTACTAGATGATTATATATGGGTTGATCTCAATCCGGAATGTACTACAAACTTTTGAATGGCAGGCTATGTCTTTGATTTATATGGTGAGATCAATGTAGGATTCCCAATCAATAACTTCATACTTTGGGGCATGGTTTGATATGTGTAGACACTGGATTTCGCCTGAGGTCCACAATCGAGAATTTATATGATGCGGCACCAACGATCCTACAAATCTAAGGTAGAGTAAGCGGGGAGCCTATACCCACCGGTGTGGTGGACACCGTAGGTGCTCCGACGCTCAAGTCAGTAGTGAAGACGAGCGATAAATAGTGGAAGAGCAATGTCTGAGGTTACTTTGACCTTCGTGGACTGTCGTGAGGGCGATAGTCTAGTGTATAGAGGGTGAGAAGCTTTGAGAGCTCAATTCAGAATGCTCAAGCTTGGAATAATGATGTTTAGGCTTCCCCTCTTTTCAAATTATTAGTTATATATCCTTTTATAGGTTTAAAGGATTCACTTTTCTAGTTGGCACATGAGCTGTATTTATGGGGATGGGACCCACAACGTGCTGAATATTCAACTTTCGGTGATGAACAATCTTAGCATGTGGTGGCCGAAACATTACGAAAATGAGGAGATGGAAGAGATTGATTGTGTATTTATTTGGGTTGTTTGTTAGATTAGACCTAAGAGTGGTTTGGGTCGTTGGCCCAATCTTGGCCTCTGAGGGCTGTTTTGGAGGAATTGGGCTAGGCCTGGGGTGAAAATATGATTATGTCCTTGGCCTAAATTTGACCCGTACAGTTTGACACGTACTCTCTAAGTCAAGATGTACTTGGCTTGAGGAGTACTTCGACTAGTATGCCATCTGGGGTAGGTAAGCGTACCTGGACATTGACGTCGTTTGAACTTGTCAAAGATCGTACCATGTTGATGGAGCCAAATAAATATCATGGATGATCCTCAGTCGACCGGACCTGGATGTTGATGTTGCCTAAACTTGTAAAAGGTCATATTATGTTGATGGAATAAAATAAATACCTGGGATGATCCTTAGTCGACCAGACATGATGATGATCTGGGAGACTGTCACGAGCTATGGGGAATGTTCTCCTTGACTGGACCAGATGAAGGCCAGTATAATCTCCAGTCGACCAAACCAATTAAGGGTCGGAGAGTCTTCAATGTCATCTGGACCATATGAAGGTCCAAGTCTTGAACTCGACATGACATGAGTGTGGGGAATGTTCTCGTCGACTAGACCAGATGAAGGCCAAGATAATCTCTAGTTGACCAAACCAGTTAAGGGTCGGGGGAGTCTTCAATGTCGTCTGGACCAGATGAAAGTCGTTTTTATCTTGACTCAACATGAGTCATTAGGGAATGTTCACCTTGATTGGACCAGATGAAGGCCAGGATAATCTCCAGTCGATCAAACTTGCTAAGGGTCAGGGGAGTCTTCAATGTCATCTGGACCAGATGAAGGTCCAGGTCTTGAACTCGATTGGACATGAGCTATGTGGGGAATGTTCTAGTCGACTGGACCAGATGAAGGCCATGATAATCTCCAGTCGACAAAACCAGCTAAGGGTCGGAGGAGTCTTCAATGTCGTCTGGACCAGATAAAGGTCCAGGTATTGATCTTGACTCGACATGAGTCATTGGGGAATGTTCCCATCGACTGGACCAGATGAAGGTGTTAGGGTTGGTGCTCAGAGTGCCAATCCAGATCCTATTCATGTCCAATTCATGAATAAGAATAATTTATTTTTCCATAATATTACTTATTTATTGTAGTACTTCTTGTTTTTATATACATATTCGATCTAATTACGATTAGATTGAAACTAAATAGGATTTAGTGATATGTATATATTAGAAAAAAGACCCGATATTATATAATGTAGTGCACAGTTACAAAGTAGTTTGTAATTGACATTGGGAAGTGTCACTACTAGAAGTATATTATCAAATAAAGTTCCTGGTCAAGATTTACTAACACGGGTCGGTTAGTAAAATCTGTTGAGACCAGTACATGTCATATATCGAGACTTTGTCCGATGGTTTATCCCAATGAACCATGAGTCTGGGGAGACTTGTATAGACATGTAGATGTTTATATTGGATAAACTTTGAATGACTCACCGAAGATTTCCTAATAGATGGTACACCAATGTCAATAGGAATCTTCTCGGGTCAAGTGAGCATAGTGGTCCTTCGACTTGAGATACCACTGTGGATGTATGAGGTATCCTCCACACTTTGATGGCAGTCACGTCACTGATATTTTTAGATCAGACCTCCATCTGTTCGTTGGGTGTGGACTGATCCTCAGGATATCATGTGTGTATCAAGATAGGATATGTCAGTTCTGTGTACAGAACATAGGTATTCAATATAGAATTAGCAATCTGTTAAATCCATGGGCCCGTGGTACACTCGAGAAGTAAGTTCTAAGTGTTATTAAGAGATTGCTAATAGAATCGTCGACAAGATTATACCTATAGAGATTTGACATTTTTATCTATATCTATGGAATAATCTGAATATATGTGACAGATGGATTATACGTATGTGATGACCTCGACCTGTATGATTCAGCGAGTTTATCTGTGGTCGTCATAATTTATGGGTGGGTAGATTATGGACACGAAATTGGATTTCATGACAGATATGCCTGAATCTAAAGAGTCTCACTAATGAAACATACTCGTAGAGCACTATGGCAACTATTATAAATAATATTGATTATTTATAAATCGCTTAACGGTTAAACAAAAAGATACATACATAAGGGACGATTCAGTCATTTCTAAATTAATGTGTATTTGGATTAAATACTTGATTTTATTAAATACACATTAATTATTTGTCATGAATGACTCACCGAAGATTTCCTAATATATGGTACACCAACGTCAATAGGAATCTTCTCGGTTCAAGTGAGCATAGTGGTCCTTCGACTTGAGATACCACTGTGGATGTATGAGGTATCCTCCACACTTTGATGGCAGTCACGTAACCGATCTTTTTAGATCAGACCTCCGTCTGTTCGTTGGGTGTGGACTGATCCTCAGGATATCCTGTGCGTATCAAGATATGATCTGTCAGTTCTGTGTACATAGCATAGATATTCAATATGGAATTAGCAATCTGTTAAATCCATGGGCCTATGGTACACTCGAGAAGTAAGTTCTAAGTGTTATTAAGAGATTGCTAATAGAATCGTCGATAAGATTATACTTATAGAGATTTGACATTTTTATCTATATCTCTGGAATAATCCGAATATATGTGACAGGGGGATTATACGTATGTGATGACCTCAACCTGTATTAACCTGTGGTCGCCATAATTTATGGGTGGGTAGATTATGGACACGAAATTGGATTTCATGACAGATATGCCTGAATCTAGAGAGTCTCACTAATGAAACATACTCGTAGAGCACTAGGGCAACTATTATAAATAATATTGATTATTTATAAATCGCTTAACGGTTAAACAAAAAGATACATAAGGGGCGATTCAGTCATTTCTAAATTAATGTGTATTTGGATTAAATACTTGATTTTATTAAATACACATTAATTATTTGTCATGAATGACTCACCAAAGATTTCCTAATAGATGGTACACCAACGTCAATAGGAATCTTCTCGGGTCAAGTGAGCACAGTGGTCATTCGACTTGAGATACCACTGTGGATTTATGAGGTATCCTCCACACTTTGATGGCAGTCACATAACCGATCTTTTTAGATCAGACCTCCGTTTGTTCGTTGGGTGTGGACTGATCCTCATGATATCATGTGCGTATCAAGATAGGATCTGTCAGTTCTGTGTACAGAGCATAGGTATTCAATGTGGAATTAGCAATCGGTTAAATCCATGGGCATGTGGTACACTCGAGAAGTAAGTTCTAAGTGTTATTAAGAGATTGCTAATAGAATCGTTGACAAGATTATACCTATAGAGATTTGGCATTTTTATCTATATCTCTGGAATAATCCGAATATATGTGACAGATGGATTATACGTATGTGATGACCTCAACCTGTATGATTCAACGAGTTTATCTGTGGTCGTCATAATTTATGGGTGGGTAGATTATGGACACGAAATTGGATTTCATGACAGATATGCCTGAATCTAGAGAGTCTAACTAATGAAACATACGCGTAGAGAACTATGGCAACTATTATAAATAATATTGATTATTTATAAATTGTTTAACGGTTAAAAAAAAGATACATACATAAGGGGCGATTCGGTCATTTCTAAATTAATATGTATTTGGATTAAATACTTGATTTTATTAAATACACGTTAATTATTTGTCAAATAAAGTATTTGACATATATCATAAATATATATTTTTTGAATATTTAGTGTAAATATAATACATATATCTAGATATTTACATTTAGTAATTGTTTGATTATTTAATTGTTAAATAATTAAAATTATTAAATATAAATATCTAATGTTATGATTATGTTTCAAGGTGGATTAATTTGATTGGTTCACTGGTTAGAACTTATTTAATATTGAAGTGTTCAAATTGAATAAGTAACTTTAGCTTTAATTTATTAATATAAAATTGAAGCAAAATGATTTTTTACCCTTAGTGTATTCAGCCAAGTAACCCTAAGTATATAAAGGTTTATTTTTCATTTGCTTCATAATTCTAAGCTTCCAAAACACAAAAAGCATTGGAGACTTGAGAGGAAAATAAAAGAAACCAAGAAGGAGATGAAGAAAACTTGCAAATTAGTAAGTAATTTCAAATTTTCTTTAGAAGGAAAAATGTTTCTTTTGTTCTTGGCTACATATTTTATTCTCTTGTTTCTCTTCTCTCTTTTGTTTGTGTTATGAAGTTTGGAAGCTTGAATGAAAGTAGTATGCATGTATATTAACAAAGTTTGCTTATTAATGGTTAATAAGCACACTTTTGGTCATTAGATGATTTGGTTGTCATTCTAGAGTTGTTAGGCCACTCAATGAAGACTTAGAATTGTTCTTGATTTGTTTCAAAGTGGTGAGACTTGTTTGGTGTTGTAGAGATTGGATTAAAGTGTTGGATTGTGTTAATTTTGGTTAATTTGATTAATTGGAAAAATTCGGATTTTGAACCTAAACCAAAATTGGGGCTTTTCATATATATGTTGTATTTTGATGTATATAAGATATATAAATCATTTTGGGGTTGATTGGAAATCATCCAAGCTTGTTTTGATAAGATCGGACCAAAATGATCAAAGTTGAAAACTTGTGGGCTTTTCGGCAATTTAGAGGAAATATGGTATTTTCGGTTCCTTGATGTATTTTGACATGTATAAATCATTTTGGTAGTGATTTGGAATCACCCAATTATGTATTTGACAAATTAGGACTAAAATGATCAAAATGTAAAGTTTTGGGGTATTTCCGTAATTACTGAAAAATCTGAAAAAAAATTTAGAATTCTATTTTTCATGTATATTTGATGTAAAAATCATTTTATTTGTGATTGGAAATCACCTAAGCTTTTTTTGAACAACTTAGGACTAAAATGATGAAAATGGAAAGTTTTGGAGTTGTATGGTAATTTACTGAAATTCTGATTTTTGGGTTAAAAATTCTGTTTTTGAGTATTGAGTGATTAAAATAAATAAGTTTATTTTAATTACTCAACAAAAATTAAAGAAATCAGAAAATTTGTTTTTCCCGCATTCTGCTGCGTAACCCGGGTATTTTACCCTAAACCCCAACAGAAGGTGCATGATAGTCCTCACTCCACTGGACCTGATGAAAGTCCGAGGAGTCTTCACTTTGCTAGAGTTGATGAGGATCGATGAGACTTCGGTCGACTGGACCTGATGAAGGTCTATGAGGGTCTTCACTATACTAGATCTGATGAGGGTCAATGAGACATCAGTCGATTGGACCTGATGAAGGTCGAGAGGCTTCGAATGACTAGACCTGATGGAGGTCCATGAGGCTTCGTCTGACTAGACCTGATGGATGTCCTTGAGACTTTGGTTGACTGGACCTGATGGAGGTCCTTTGGGTTCTTCACTCTACCTGACCTGATAAGGACATGAGGCTTCGGTCGATTGGACCTGATCGAGGTCATTGGGATTCTTCACTTTACCTGACCCGATGAAGGTTATAAGACTTCGATCGATTGGACCTGATGGAGGTCCTCAGGATTCTTCACTCTACCTGACCCGATGAAGGTCAAGAAGCTTCGGTCGACTGGACCTGATGGAGGTCCCCGGGGTTCTTCACTCTGTCTGAACCGTTGAAGGTCAGGAGGCTTCGATAGACTGGATCTGATAGAGGTCCATGAGACTTCACTCTACCTGACCCGATAAAGGTCATGAGGCTTCGGTCGACTGGACCTGATGGAGGTCCATGAGACTTCACTCTACCTGACCTGATGCAAGTCATGGGGATTCGGTCGACTGGACCCGATGGAGGTCCTCAGGGTTCTTCACTTTTCCTGACCCGATTAAGGTCATGAGGCTTCGGCCGACTGGACCTGATGGAGGTCCTCTGGATTCTTCACTCTACCTGACCCGATGAAGGTCATGAGGCTTCGGTTGAATGGACCAGATGGAGGTCATCAGGATTCTTCACTCTACCTTACCCGATGAAGGTCATGAGGCTTCGATCGACTAGACCTGATGAAGGTCCATAATGGTCTTCGGTCGACTGGACCTGATGAAGGTCCATAAGACTTTGGTCGACTAGACCTAATGAATGTCTGAGAACGTCTTCGGTCGACTGGACCTGATGAAGGTCCATGAGGGTCTTTATTCCACTGGACCTGATGAAGGTCCATAAGACTTTGGTCGACTGGACCTGATGAATGTCTATGAGGCTTCAGTCGACTGAACCTGATGAAGATCTATGAGAGACTTCACTACACTAGACCTGATGAAGGTCCATGAGAGACTTCACTCCACTTGACATGATGAAGGATTTCCTATATAGTCTGGAGTTGATGGCAATCCATACATGCCATGTGGAGAATAGATGACAATCATTCCATGTCGACTGAAGAAGATGACAATCCTTTCATGTCGTCTGGAGAAGATGACAATCATTTCATGTCATCTGGAGGAGATGACAATTCATTCATGTCGTCTGGAGAAGATGACTATCCTCTCATGTCGTCTAGATGACAATCCATCAATGTCATCTGAGGAAGATGATAATCATTTCATGTCGTATGAAGAAGATGACAATTCATCCATGTCGTCTGGAGAATATGAATATCTTTTCATGTCGTCTGGAGCAGAGGATAATTCATTCATGTCGTCTGGAGAAGATGACTATCCTTTCATGACGTCTGGAAGAGATGATGATCTGTCCATGCAGTATGGAGTAGATGACATTCCATCAATGTCGTCTGAGGAAGATGACAATCATTTCATGTAGTTTGGAGTTAATGGCAATCTTTCCATGTAGTCTGGGTCCGTGGATCCATCATATAGCCTCATGTCTGGGGAGATAAACTTCTGTGGGAGTTCTATGGAAGTGATGATCTTTAAGAAAATAGTATCTAAAATTATGCCGCTTGACTTTTACTTACTGAAAGTCCGACACTTGGTAGACTTGAGATAATTGCTTTTTTAAACTCTTGTATTTCCTTGCGCATGGATGAGGCGACTTGCTGTGCTCGGTCGGTTGGTGAGATATGGTGACTTCTTTGGTGATGTTGGAAGCGGTTGTCTGGTGGTGGATTGTCTCTCGCCACATCGTTGAATGCTCATAAGAGGTTGGTTTGAATTGTAGGATAGTTGGGATGATCCGATATTTCGTGTTGTTGTGAGGTTGAAGCAATATGCTCTAACTTCTTTTGGAGGATTGTGTTGGTGCTTGGCATGGCTAGATTTTCCTCTTCCAATGATCGGAACCATTCTTATAGAGCAGTTAATTATGCGACCATGGGGTCTGGGTTTTGATTGCTGCTCGATGCCATATTAGTATGTGCGTTGAGTGAATCGTAGACTGATAGATCTTTGCTTGTTATGAATCACCGAGGCCCCACGATGGCCTCCAAATTATAGACACTAGATTTCGTCTGAGGTTCATAATCGATAATTTGTATGATGGGGCACCAGCGTTATTGCAAAATGAAGGTATAGTGAGTTGGGAGCCTCTACCCACCGGTGTGGTGGGCGCCGTAGGCGTTTTGACGCTCAAGTCAGTAGTGAAGACGATCGATAAATAGTGGAAGAGCAAGGTTTAAGGTTACCTTGACCTTAGTGGACTGCGTGAGAGAGGTGGTCTAATGTATAGAAGGTGAGAAGCTTTGAGAGCTCAAGTCAGAATGCTCAAGCTTGGAATAAGGATGCTTAGGCTCTCCCTTTTTTCAAATGATGAGTTATATATCCTTTTATAGGTTTAAAGGATTCACTTTTCTAGTTGACACATGAGCTGTATTTATGGGGATGAGACCCACAACGTTATGAATATTTAACTTTCGATGATGAAGAATCTTAGCATGTGGTGGCCGAAACATTAGGAAAATGATGAGATAGAAGAGATTGATTGTGTATTTATTTGGGTTGTCTGTTAGATTAGACCTAAGAGGGGTTTTGGTGTTGGGGTTTTCTCAAAAGGAGCAGCGGAAGTGCGCGGTCCGGTGAAATCGTAACTTTAAAAACTTTTAAAGTTACTAAATAAATTATTCAATATCCAATATAAATAATTCATTCATATTTCACCTAAACATATTTATTCGATATCAAATAACGACATAAATAGGTTAGAAACCTCGCGAAATTTTTACGAAAATATTTTTCCGCAAAATGGCATAAAACATGTTTTTGTCCGAACCGACCAACCAATACACATGAAGGCTGCCCAGGTCAGCCCCAATAGTACTTGGGCAATTCATGGGCTGCCCAAACAGTGGCCAATTCACTGTTTGGACAACAGACACCGATAAGCCCGAAACTCACCCGGTAACGCCGTTTTTCACCGTTTTTGCATATTTCAACTCCGAAACAATTTCTGAAAATTATTCCAATGTCCAAAACACATCCAATACATTTATACAACATACGTTTCATCACCAAAATCACAAAAATTCCAGATCTGATTTGGTAACCAAAAATATCATTTTTCATGCTTTAAATCCAATTTTCTCAACATTAATCATATTAATACTTACACCAACCAAAGTCACCACAAATGAAGAACCTAAGAACAATTCTAGGAGTTACAAGAGTGGTAATAACATTCTAGAATGGCAACAAGTCATCAAATAACAAAATTGAATTAATATTACACTAATATTATCCAATCTAACTTCACACATGCATTAAGCCTCCAAATCCATCCACAAAATCAAAAAGCCCCAAAATCTAAGAAAGGAAGAAACCCTAGAACTTTTCTAGATACTCAAGAACAAGAAACAAACTTTCTAAGTTTAAGAGTTATGAAGATTACCTCCAAATTTCCTAATTTCTTTAAACTTTTTCTTGATTTCTTCACTTTCTTCCTTGATTCTTCAAGAAAATTTTGGGTGGTTTTTTGCTTGTTAGGTTCGGCCATGGAGGTCTTATTCATGAAGAAAACAAAATTTTTCAACTTAAAAACAAGGCTTGACCGACTTAGGAAGGGCATTTTGGTCATTTGTATAATTTAATCTAATTAAATAATAATAATAAACTTTAAGTTAACAAATCCAATTTGTAAACTTTAAGCTTAATATAATCATGCCACATGTTACCAATAATAATCAAACATATTGCATAACAATTATGTAATATTGAAATAATTTAATTATCTAGATATTTAACATTTAAACATCTAAATAATTAATGTGTCAAAATCTCATTTGATAATTAATTAATATGTATCAAATCAAATTTTGTATCAAATACAAATACACATGAATTATTAATTGATCGAAATGCCCTTAATCCATGTATTTTCGTTTAACCATTTAAACGATTCGAAATAACTTATTTAATTCGGTGAAGTATTATGAATAATCTGTATTATTTATAACGTGTTACCCAAGTGCTCAACGAGTACACTTCATATTGTGAGACTTTCTAAGTTTAGGTTTATCCGTCACGGAATCCAATTTCGTGTCCATAATTCACCCACTCATGAATTATGACGACCATATATAATCTCGCTAAACTATGCAAGTTGAGGTCATTGCATATGTATAATCCCTCTATCACATGCTATCAATATTATACCGGGGATATAGATAAGAACGTCAAATCCCTATGATATAATATAGTCGACTTTCAAATCTACGATCTCTAAATAACACTCGGAACTCGCATCTAAATTATACCACGACCATGGATTTACTAGATCGCAAATACGTACATGATACCTATGCCATGTACACAGGACTGACGGATTATATATGATACTCACAGGATATCATGAGCATCAATCCCACCCAACCAACAGGCGGAGGTCTGATCTAAATAGATATTCGGAACTAATTTCAGTAGTACACATTGGCCAATGATTTAAATGATAATGAAATAGATACTTAAATCTCGTACATGGGACTACAAATCTTTTCTCGATACATCACATGATATCATAAGTATTGGTCAACACCCAACGAACAGGTGGAAGTCTGGTATAGAAAACCAGTGACTTGACTGTATCAAAGTGTAGAGGATCAATCATACATCCACAGTGGTATCTCAAGTCAAATAACTTGATACGCAATTCGAATAAGGAAGATTCCTATTGATGTTAGTGTGTCATCTATTAAGAATTCTTTAGTGAGTCTCCTAATTAATTTAAAATCAAAAATAATTCTAATTAATTTAACATCATGAAAATCCAAATATCTAATTACCAATTGAGAGTCAACAATCATAAAACAACTCAAGAATAAATATAGGTCATCAAGGAGTGGTTAAAGCAACTCTAGAATGGCAATTTTGTGTCATCCACCATAATTTATCCTAATTACACTAATTAGTCAAATTAATCTTACACATGCCATAAGACTATCTTATTAAGGTTTCTAAACATTAATTAATACCAAAGGATGAAAGAACTTCAATTATATAAGATATTATTAATTGTAATCATAGAGAAATAATTTTAACCAAATAAATTAAGAAATTACCATAATTTCTTCAATTTTGACTATAATTGCTTCCAATTGTTCTTCCACATTCTCTAATTTTTGTGAATTGACCAAATCCTAATAAAGCGCTAATTTTGCTATCTCTTGAACCCTTTCAAGCTTAAATTCAAAATCTAAAATTAAAAAAAATTAATTTCCTCTATATATGGCATAAAATTTGGATATATAAGGGAGAATATTTTAATCATTTTCAAAAGTTAAATTCATGACCGAAATAATGCCAAATTTGGCACAAATACATGGCTATTATTTAGACATGTTTCAAGCTTATCTGATAAGCTTGGAATGTTCTATGAATATTCTAATGACAAATGATTATTAAATTTATTAACTTTTAATTAATTAAATAATTTTTTTTGACATGTGTCAAAATTGAATAAACCTAATGTATATCTAATCAAATTATGTATCATATTCATATACACATTAGATTCAAAAATACTCTGTTACGAATAATCAATATTATTCGTAATTAATTGTCCTAGTGGTCTACGAGTATACTTTATTAGTATGACTCTCTAGGTTCAGGTATATCTATCACATAATACATTCAGTGTCCATAATTTACCCATTCATAAATTATGACGACCACATATAACCACGATGAACCATACAAGTCGAGGTATAAGCATATCATGTAGTCCATACATCATATGTTATTTGGATTGTACCAGAGATATATATAAGAAATTCAAATCTCTGTAGTATATAATTCATATATGTGTCGAAACATGTTCATGATCTCTCAATCAACATTCGAAACTCGTCTCCAAAATGTATTTGATCAGATATTTAAAGTTGATGCCTAAATCCCGCACATAAGACTGACAGATCATCTCTGGATACATCATATGATATCATGAGAACCGATCCACACCCAACAAACAGGCGGAGGTCTAGTCTAGATTGACCAGTAACGTAACCGTTGTCAAGGAGTGGAAGATCACTTATACATCCATGGTGGTACCTCAAGTCAATGGACTAGATATGCCACTCAATTCAAGAAGATTCATATTTACGTTGGTGTGTCATCTATTAGGAACACTTTTGGTGAGTCGTTCAGTACTCATCAAATAAAAACCTACTCATTCATACGGGTCTCCCAAGACTCATAGTTCATTGGTATAAACCATCAGACCAAATCTCAACATACGACATGTACTATTCTCAACGGATTTTACTAACCGACCCGTGTAAGCAAATGTCGACTAGGAACTTTATTAGAGAATATACAAGTAGTGACATTGAGATATATGTCATAGAGCATAATGTAATATGTAAATGAGATTTTTTTTAAGTACTAAATGATGCATTTATTCAATTATTAAAATGTTGATTTTAAAGTTGCATATTATAAATTATCATGTATGCCTTTAGATACTAATTGTACTTTCAAACTTAGTGTATAAGTTTTATACACAAGAGGATTTAAGTCTGAAATAAGTAACCCTAAATAATCCGTAGAGAGCAAACAAAGACGGGCATTTTATTTGTGGTTTAGCTACAGCTGCAATCAATTCCATATTATATGACGACTTTGATCCGGGTTCATTCATGTGGTGACATGTGAATGGAGGCATCTTATATGATGCGATCATATAGGACTAAACCAATACATAAATGAATTTCTTTTAATATCTGTTAAACAAAGAAATTCATATTAGTCTAATAGATGATCATATATGTCCTAAGTGTACTACGAACTCCTGTATGGTAGACTATGTCCTTTGATTTACAAAGGTGTGGTTGGTGAAGAAATCTCGACCAATAGCTACATATTTTGGGGACATGGTTTGGTGTGTGGCTGTGGACGTTTTATATAAATATGAAATTCACTCCTTTTTGCGTGAAGTATATGAGTATCTTTCTTAAGGGTTAATTTAGTACTTGATTGGTTAAAGAGCCCAAGTCTTTCTATTACGAATAAAAAGATTAATATTCATAATAGTTATGAATAAATCGTTCATTGGAGAATCAATGGTTATGGCACAAAATAATTAAAGTGGTATAACAGACATTATGACTTGGCTCTAATTATGAGATACTCGTGGAAGGTCAATCTATATGCAGTGATTATATCGGTGGACGCCGACAAGTTTCGGTATAAAATATATCTACAGTAACGAGAGTTCAGCTTTAGGTTATTAGTGGAATAGCTTAAAGTTAATAATTCGAAATATTTATTTAAAAAGCTTTAATTAATATTTCGAGATTATTGGAGCTCGAAACTGTAGGTCCATTTGGTCCTCGTGTTAGCGCGTTACACTATAGAAATTCATGAAATAATTGGATAGTCCAATTATGAACTCACTTGAAAAAGATTAAATAATTGAAAATTATTTAATTAGATAATTATTAATTTGATTAATAATTATATAATATCACACTTTGTAACTATATATTACAATGTTTAATATATAGCTTTTATTAATGATTATTAGATAATCATTTAATATAAGATTTGATTTTAAATTAAATTTGTTTAAATTCAAAATCAAATATGAAATTTATATTATGATATAAGTTACATTCTAAACTTTAATTTTAAATTAAATGATATTTGATATAATATTTAATTTTTGAAATTAATAATTTTATTGTGATAAAAAGGCCATTGGCCGAATATTAATATGTATGATTAGGGTTATGGTTAATTTTGTACAAGCATATTTAAATAACCTAAACCCTATATATAAATTAAAATGTTTTCTCTTTTTTTCAATGAGATTGAAAAAAAGAGAACATTAGGGAAAATTTTCTCAAGAAATTTTTTTCCTCAAGTGAGTTCCCCGAGCCTAGCCTTAGGGATTTCTGGTGGTGAGTTATAATACGGAAGCTCGAGTGGTAGACCATATCCTTATCACATGAATTCACGGCAGTGTAAGCAGTTGCTGCTTTATTCGTACGCATGTTGTTGACTAAATTGCATACAAGGCAAAATTAAAGTGATGCACAATACCCCGCTCGTGAAGGCCAAGGAGTGGCGTCTGTAGCAATTTGATTGCACAAAATAATTGATAACAATGGAAATCAAAGGATCTGAAGCTGCCCACGCATGCAACGTTCATGATCAAAGGTGGCCCATTCGAATATAGCAAACCAACAATAGCTTACGCATCATGCATGATTTTAGAAGTCCAACAGTCACGATATTTCACATGCAAATTTGATTTTGCAAAAGAGAAGCCCCTTCGAACTGAGAAAATCATAGTGTTAAAGTTGCATTCTATTTCGACAGGGAGTGTAATGAGAGGAGAAAAATTTTCCAAGGTCGATTTCTGGTGTCTAATACGTTTCCGCCGCGTGAGAAATCATTTCATATAATTGGCATCAAGAGCGAAGTTGAAAAGTATTTTAACTCTTTATAACATCCCCCTCCAGGGTATGCTACCGGCATGGAATATGCCGTCATATCCCCCTGAGCCTCTGACTATGAAAAACACTATTATTCTTATTTCAAACATAATCTCATGCATAGGGACCATCGCCCCAACTAGTAATATATAAAAAATAAAAAAAAATACATCTCAAAGTTCATAACTCAATAACATTACATTTATACTTTTTACATGGACATTTCTAACTTTTACAAGTGCAAACTTTACTAACAATACATCTGATGCATGACTATACTCTGACTTTGACTGAACTCGATGTTTGACTTGACCTGGTGGACTCAACACCCTAGTGACTGCCAATGGTATCCATCCTCTCGAGCTCGTCCTCCGAGTAACCTGTAAAACAGAAACACTGGGAGTGGGGGGTTAGATCGTTTGAATGATCTAGTGAGTGGAGTGTTTAAATCGAAAACTAATTCTTTCTGAAAAATTCATGGTTCTAAAAAAATAAAATCCTCCCAGAAATAATCTTTCCTGAAATCTCTTTCTTATCTGAAAATACATCTCTTTATGTAAAACTTTTCTGAAAACTCGTTTCTGTCTATAAGACTCGATCTTTTCTGTAAAATTGAGTTCGCGTGAAAACTCTTTCGTAAAACTTATCGTTTCTGAAAAATCTGTTTCTGGAAATCCATTTCTGAAAATCTGATTTTAAAAAATCTATATCTGATACTCTGTCTCTGAATATATGGCGCATGGGGGCGTTACATATCGCCGTCCCCATACGCAAAATCTGGCGCATAGAGGCGTCTCTCTGTACGTAAATATCTGGTGGTCTTGGGGCGTTGCGTCTCTCCATCCCCCAAGCCACAAATTTGGAGTCGAGGGTGCGGATCTATGCTACCCTTTAGACTCAAAAATCTGGGATCTAGGGGCATCAATCATCTCTAGTCCTAAATTGCGTATGCACACGATATCTGTGTCCGCCAATTCCATATATGTGTCAAGTTGCATACTGAGATGGATTGTAACATCCCCGATCTGGGAGATGCTACCGGCAGGGAATAGGCCGTACTACTCCCCTGAGCCTCAGACTTCTGACTTTTTCTATTCTTATCTCACATAAAACTCATACATAGGGGCTTTTGCCCTAACTCAACGACATGAAATGCATCTTAAATACTCATATAGTGAACTACATGTCACAACTTTGATAATAATACATTAACACATTTTAATAATTTAATCAATAGAGTGCATGGTATGCAACTTTCACTTAGACACTGACAATGTTGAAACTCTATATACATTCTGGTGGACTCAGACCCTCTAGTGACTGCATCAGTATATGTCCTCCTGAGACTGTCCTCCGAGAATACCTGCAAAACAAGAAGACTGGGAGTGGGGGTTAGATCGTTGTACGATCTAAGTGAGTGGACGATAAAATTGAAGTACTGAAATAAAAACATTTGGATTTAAAATCAAAGTGCCCGAAGTAACTTTATATGAAAACCCTTTGCTGAAAACTTTATCTGAAATCTCTTTTATAAAACTTATCTTTCTGAAAACTGCTTTTGAAGCTCTGTTTTTTGAAAACTATTTCTAAAATTTGATTTTCGAAAGCTGTGTTATGAAAATCTGGTATCTGAAATCTGATATGTTATCTGAAAAACTTGACGTATGGGGGCGTTACGTATCGCCATCCCCTCATACGCCTAGCTAGAGTCAGAAGTGCAAATCCATGACTTTGGGGCGTTACGTATCGCCGTCCCCAAAGCCTGCCACTACTGTTCTGAAACTGGTGGTCTTGTGACGCTACGTATTGCCGTCCCCCAAGCCACTGAACTATAACTGAGAGTGCGGATCTATGCTACCCTCTGAGCTCTGAAACTATGATCTAGGGGCATCTGTCATCCCTAGTCCTGAACTAGGATCTGGGGGCGTTACGTATCGCCGTCCCCCAAGTACTCTACATGTGCACATGTTCTCTGTCCGTCAATTCTTTGTCTGTACAAGTTACATATTGAGGTGGGTTTTCCCCCATGTCTCGAAAACATAAAAATCATGCTTTGAATCTCAAAATTATATAAAACATTTTCTTATCTAACTCATCATCATCTGAAAAAACAACTGTAATAAAATTTTGGCTAACGCCCTATATGCTCAAAAGTAAGTCTGATATCAAAACTATTAAATAAAATCAGTTTGAGAAAAGAGGTCCACTCACTGGTTGGAATCTGGTTGGCATTACTCGCTTGCTGAGAAAACTCTGGTCCCTGCGATGATCTATATTGGATAAACTAGATTAGAGATGAACTAAGAAACACACTTTGAAATTAGGCTAAAATTTGCTTATTCAAGTAACCATTATCACTTTGTGGGTAACGTATACATATCGTGATGTAATATGTACATACGAGTTGATACGGGGCTTATAGGGTAGCCTCTAACTTGTTCGGGTGAAGCTGAGATGGTTTGTAACTGATTTAGACCATTTCCTAACCGCGTGTCGTGACGCAAGGTATTGCGCGTCGCGACACAACTCGTCCAGAGACGTGCCTAAATTTCCTTCTACACGTCGCGACGCGAAACCTTTTTTGCATCGCGACATGAACCTGATTTTCCAGGTTCTATATTTGTTTCATCAAACCAATATTTCCCAGATGCATTTCCCTAACTCCTATATCACTTTTATTGCAACAAGCATTCCATTAGGCCTCAATTAACATCCATTACATATCAATATCCCACTCAATATTAACCTATATCCTTTCTATTGACTTCACTTAATCTTTCTCCAAAATTGCACAAGTTGGGGTTTTTTTCCCAATCACCATTTTTAGCACAACAAACACTCATCTATAATCACATCCAAGTAAATCATCCTGCTATAATCATCAAAACCTAAAAACTCAAAATATAACAATTTGGGTTAAGTTTCATTACCTTCATTTATTGGATTATTCTTCTTCATCTTCCTAGCTTGTCCATGGTTGCCAAACCCTATTTTTCTTGTTTCTTCTTTCTTTCTTCTTTCCATTTTCTTCTTTATCTTCTCTTCTTCTTCTTCCTCCTCCTCTTCCTTCTCACGTTTCTTTCTTTCTTTTTTTTTGTTTCAATTTTAGGGTATTTGTGAATAGTACACCATTTATATAGTTGGCCTTAAAAAGAAAATAGAAGAGTATAGAAGTTTATGGATTTTACTAGAATGCCCTCGGGTACTATTCATCTGAAATTTTAATCTGCATTGTTAGCCAATTTCTGGATCAAATTTGGAAAAATATTCAACGCGAAAGTTGTAGATCTCGATCTTAGATTTCCGATGATATAAAATTCATAAAAATCATTATGAGAAATTTATGGTCCAAATACCATGGGCTATCCGGAGTAGAACATCGTAGAATTTCGCATCAAAGTTTCGAAGAATTTACCGTTTATCCCCAAAGTCGTTCCATGAACGTATAAATATATATACTCAGACATAATTTATATTACATACTACTCGGTCCTCGGTGTAACAGTTGTTACTGTCCTAGACATGCCACGGGATCTCTAAGCGTGATTCGTGTGTGAATAAAATCAAAAATAAGTTGTGGAGGACTTACATTGATCGGTTGAGTTCAAAACTTTTTCTTGAATGATGGAAGCTCCAAGCTCTCTTATAGTGTTTCCAACACTTGGGTGAGTCTCTCTATCACCTCATTTAACTCCTTAATGTGCTAGCAAACTTGAATTTTTGCAACAAAAATCCATGGGAGAGTGATGAAGTTCACTCTCCCATGGATTTTGGTTGCTGTGAATAGTAACCATGACATCTTCCAAAGTTGGCTAATGGTTAAATAGTCAAGTAGAGTGTTGGAATTGGTTTGTGTAAAATACAAGCAATCCAAGCCTTTTACTCAACCTTCAAATCAATTCCAAAATCAAGCATAACCACTTCCATCATTAGTCAAACAAATGATGTAAGTGAGTGCGTCCCATCACTTTTAAATTCCGAATTTAAGTCGGCTAACTTGACACGCAACTTCGCTCGGGCCCGGGTTCGTTTAATTCCAAATTAAATAAATTTGTCATTGCGACGTAATTAAATCCAATTTAATTAAATAATAATGCCTAGCAATATTATTACGAAAGTCGCTTGCGAATTAATTATAAATTAATTCGTTCGCGCGAATTAAAATCCAATTTTAATTCCGCTTTGAAATCTAATTTCATTTAATATATCCAATATAGTATTTTAGCCCAATTAAATAAATTAAATAGAAAAATCCAATTTAACTATTAAATTTATTTTTACCGATTAATTCCAAATTAATCGCGTTCTCTCTTCTAGTCGAATTAATCCCATATTAATTCTTGTCGTAATTAATCCTAGATTAATTTTTTCTCTCTCTCATAATTAATCCCAAATTAATCATGTTCGATTCAAATGTCATCGGTGAATCTTTAGGAGGCGACCCAAGAGATCCTTGGATATGTTGGCAGTAAATATGGTCATCGAACTGTCCGAATACGTGTGTACCTGGTACCACGTTCTTATCTATTTACAAGACATGGTTAGATTCTAGCAAAACACCGTGCCTATCTAATTCTCCAAAAATATTCTTTTAAGGAATACATAATCTATATCAGACGTAGTATACATAATATAGTGTATTATGATCCAGTATCGAATGTCTGATGAGTGGTAATTATATCACTATTTCTCACTCATTTGACCTAATATTTTGTATAGTTTCTTGAGTTTTGTGAATGTTTTGATGTTTTTTGTGTTATTTTGTAGATAAATAAAGTTTCAGGACACTCTGGAGGTGATTTGGGCCAAAACAGTGAAAATTGGACAAAAAGGGCAAAATAGTCATTTTGCGCATCGCGATGCCTAACGTACGCCGAACAGTGCTAACGTGCGCCGAGTCCACAAGTCAGAATCTTAGAAAAGTTTGACTTTGCTAACGTGCGTCGTGCCACGTGTCACCATCACAGCCGACATGCTAACGTGCGTCGTGCCACATGTCATCATCCTATGGTGCCGACAGTCGCCATCGCCATGTGTCACTCCACGTGTCTGCCACATCATCATCCACATCACCAGTTGACCTAGTCAACATGCCACATCATCGCCATGTCATCATCAACCAATCACAGCGTGCCACATGTCGCAATTCTATGGTGTCGACAGTCACTTTGCCACGTATCGCCACATCAGCGCCACGTCAGCATCAATTATTGGCTCACTTATCCGAAATCGACACGTGGTGGATAAGAATCTGAGCCGACCAATCAGAAGCCGCTACGTGTCACAATAATTTTGCTTCAACCATCTTGCCACGTGTCACCTTATCACCTTATCCAGAATCGCCACGTGTCATCACCTCAGCATGCCACGACCAAAAAACGTTGGCGTCGCGACGCTGGAAGCCCATCCGCGCCTATAAATTCAGCTCGATTTCAGAATTCAAATCATGTCTTCCTTGAGTTTGTAAGGACTCTAAGGATTGCATCTTGTGTGTTTTAGTTTTTGTAATTTTAATTTAGCATTTTTACTTTTAGTATTTTTAATTATGCAATTTTACTTTTTTTAATAAAATTTTTTTTACTTTATGTTTTATAGTTAATTTACCGCTGGGGTAAAATGTGAAACATTTAATACAATTATCTAGGTAAATCTCACTTAATTATAATTTATAAATTATAATTTAACCGGATTAATTAATGGCAGACTTTATTACCGCCTATATGGTCGGTCAAAATATAAATTACTTTACCGCCTATATGGCTGGTCTTTATGTGACAGATATTTACCGCCTATATGGCTGGTGTAATTGGACTAAATGGATTACCGCCTATATGGCTGGTTTTAAATATTTAACATTATTAATTCCTGAGAAAGCAGAACATAAAATAATTTATATATTATAATAAGAGAGATTCCTAGATAAGAAATATTAAATGTGGATCCTCTAACCCCAACATTTTATTTTATTCTAGGGAAGTGATGAAACACAAAATTACTAGGCTTAATAATTGATTTAATTATTTATTGGGTAATTCTTTAGTTTGTTTATTGAGTTTTAAGTTTAATGCTTCTTGTTGTCTGATCACCAATAAGATTGATGTGGTAAACTTAAAATGAACTAGACATAGGGATTTTAAGTTTCAGCCTTAGATTCAACAGTCCACGATCTTCATTAGGGATATATAACCCTTTAATAGATTTCCTTATAGGATAGACATATACCTGTCGGACGGGGGTAGCCATAATTGAAACTTGATCTTAATGAATCCAGGTAATTTGGTTGACATTGACATATGGTTAATTGGGTTATACTGGGTATTTACGTCTGACCATCGACATAGGCTTTTGCATATTTTCATGTTACAGGTTAGCAATCTGATTTATTACACATATATAAGAGAATCAATTCATCTTTATATAATATTATGTGGAATCACGACCCTAGATCTTTGAGTCTTTTCTTTTATTTTCCTTAGTATTTTCTTTTGAGTCTGTTTTTATCTTGAAGTATTTTAATTAGAAAATCCACATTCAACCAACCAAAAGCAATCAATTCCCTTCTCTCTATAATTAGATACTTGTAAATAAATGGTATCAATAATTAATAACAACAGTATGAATTAAGTCATTGTGGGATCGATATTTTATACTACTTGAACGATATGTGCGCTTGCGTTATACTTGTGTGTTTATGCCGGTCAATGTCACATGCTAGGCCTGGGGCTGGAGTTGTGTATGCCCCATATGAAGCATATATCGGATCACTAGCAACTAGTCTCTTTATGATTGGAAAGTCATGACCTAGTCATACTTCCCCGATGGCTATAGCACTTGAGAGTACCAGTTTTGTATCCCTGCGTGATCATCATCTCCATATGACTGAAGTGATACTTCCATCTTGACATCACACCCAATACATTACGATTCTCAGTATACCCAAAAGAGGCGTACACAGAACCTATTAAACAGCGGACGACCAAAACCAAAGTATACTGATTGTCGCAACTATTAGCGATGCAAGTCTCAGGTTAAGACCAAATACACATACCCTGATTCGGATTTCCATAGACACATAGTCATACTACCAATGGGATTCCAATGGGTCTATCCAGAGCGAAGCTGTTCCCGTACCATCGGTATACAAAACCTCATATCACACTTGCATGAGTATCCAATACCCAAATATATGAGAACTATGTCGTTAAGCTTCCATAACGCGCACAAGTGTAATACTAGCCTCTTCTTCATTATCGATGTCCAGTCTCGATAATACTACGACTAGGGATATTTAATGATTAAACCTTAGTGGATTAATATTGTCTCATATTTTATTAATCTGGTACTAACCATATGGACTTTTATCATTTATATATCGAGGTAATCCAATTACAAATGATAAAAGAGCAATTTCCTTTGTCACATAGTTAATTTTGTACAAGAACACCATGTTCTTTACAAAATAGTGATGCTATGGTTCATAATTATCCAACAATCTCCCACTTGGCCTATAGCCAATCACTCTAATGTCCAACACATGAACTATGTACGGGTCCCTCAAATTTCTGCTGAGAAATAGCTTTCGTCAGTGGATTTGCAAGGTTATCATTTGATGTGATTTATTCGATCATCACATCACCACAATGTATGATCTGACGAATCAGATGAAATAGTCAAAGTACATACTTGGATCATTAATGAGACCGCGGTTCTTTAGCCTGCGCTGTAGCCTAGCTCAGCTACTAACAGAATTACTCCTAATCCAATTAGGAATTTATATAGATCCAAAATGCTTCTTTTGCTGCCTCAGCTGCAGCAATATTCCACTTTTATTGTTTAATCGGCAACAGTATCTTGCTTGGAAGATTTCCAGCTCACTGCTCCTTTATTCAAACTAAATATGTACTTTTATTACGACTTACAGTCATCTTTCTCGGATTGGAAACTTGCAGCGGTGAACCCAGTCACCTCAAGTTCTCATTCCCCCATATTCTCAAAAAGCATCCTTAGTTTATCCAAGATACTCAAGGATGTTTTTTACTCAATCCAGTGACCATCACCTGGATGGGCCTGATTGTGACTGCATATGCTCAAAGCATATGAGACATCAGGTTGCGTACATATCAAAATGTACAAACATTGAGAGAGTATCAGCGGGTTTCTAGATCTATCTCAGTAGATCTTTATTCCTAGAATAAAGCCTGCTTCTCCCAGGTATTCCATGGAGAATTCTATGAAAGCCAAGCTTTCACTGATTATAGTATGGGAATGTTATTGCTAAGAAGAAATACATCATCAATGTATATGACAGTGATTGTCAGTACGCTCTCATTAACCCTCTTATATACACAAGAATCATCTTCGTTTTGAATTATCATCTTCCTTTGACGCTACTCTTTCAAGTCATCTTAATTGCTATAGTCCAACTATCCAATCAACGATTTCAGGTATAATATAATGTAATGATTACTATAGTCTAACTATATAATTAACTACAATTTGATTGGTTACTTTCAAATGTATTGATTACTGTAGACCAACTATATAACCAACTATAAATGAAGTAGTTTGAATACAGTCCAACTGTTCAATTAAAACAACAATTGAATATTAGTCCAACTAATATATTTATATTTTCATGACGAAAAATAAAATAAGCGTGTATTGGCAAGTATCTAAACAAAATTGCAAATTTAATGCTTGCTTCCCACTATTTTTCGGTGAGCCTCTAACCCTCTGTGGAGTACTCGGGAAACCTAGTTTCCTATTGGGCTAGGATCCCGTTAAATAAGACACAACCTTGACTTTGGCCAACAAACTGTATGAAACTTAACTAGGTAGATCTCTAAGATCAATTGGATCACATCCAATTCATAGATCCAGTAGGTGGACCTCCAAGTCCAAAACATATATCCAATATATGTAAATATATCCAATATATTTCCTAACATTTTTCCTCTGAATCAACTAAGCCTTAGCTTTAGCTCAACAAGCTTAATGAAACCAGTTAAGCGCGACCCATTGACAGTGGGAAAGCTTCGTAATCGAGGTCGATGAACAAGAAGTGACCTTGACTTTGGCCAAAAAATCATAACTTGCCCAAGACATACGATATGGAACAAATATTTCGTGATTCAAACACATATGCGATGGACAAAAGTCTTGACTTTGGCCAACAAACCAATGCCAATCTTGGATCTTGAGAGAGAATCACTCAATGGAAGGAAAAACGCTTAATATAAAATGAGGTTTTTTGTCGCAATTTGGCAACCAAATTATTATCTTTAATTAGGTCTCATCATACACCCTTAAGCATGCATTCTAAAAGCATAATAAGGCGCGAAATAAAATTAATAATGATATGCGGATGGATATATAACAAATTGTTCTTAGAACAAATCTCTCAATTTCCTCTCTCCCGCTAGAACTATTCATACTTCCACCCAATTACATAATACTTCTAAAGAAACTTCATTTACATTGAGGGGAATTGGTGAGAAGAGAAATACAATGAGAAAATAGGTAATAGGCTGGACTCGCAGGTCCAATTTAATAAATTCTAAATTTATTACAACAATTTCCAAAATTTCCCTCACCCTTCTAATATCCATCTGATATACATTATTCATTCAATACATCTAAGTATTCACACAAAGCATGTTATCAATCAATCTAATCCAATTAATTAATCTTTGATTAATGACCATCCAATGTTCAAACAACGATTTGATTTGCGCGAGTCAAACTTGTTTAAGAATAAATACTCAAAGTAAGTATTCTTGAATTATATCGAACTACAATTTTAAATCCAATACAAATTTTTTCCAATACAAATTCATATTTAATTCCAAATTAAATAATTACACTTTCAATAGTGCCTTTTAGACTTGGATTCCAAATCCAATCTCAACGGGTCTCAAAGGCCCAATTAGTATCCAATACTATTCAATTAAAGTCCAATAGGCTTTCAATTAATTCTTTAGGCATGGGCTTTGGCCATCATGGATCAAACCCAAAAGCCTTGGCCCATTTAGGAATCATCATATGCCATAAAATCAATTTAGGCCCATAGGCCCAATTAAATTATTAAAGGCCCAATGTCATACTTTGGACTTTATGGAAATGATTTTAGGCCCAATTGGATCTAACCCAATTGTCCTAAACCAAACTTGGTCCAACCAATCCCATTAAGCCCAATTAAAACAAATTAAATTAATATATCATTCCAAATTACATATTAATCTAATTAAAATGTAATTACCATAATTAATTAATTAATCTAATGTTTCCAAAACATCAATTTAATCCAACTAATCATGCATAATTCCCAAATTCATGTCCAACACAAAATTGGGGCAAAATCAATTCTACAACATGCTTCACACTCACGGCAATTACATGAAATAACACCCAATTTTGATTTCAATCCAATTAAATCAACAATCAATATTCATTTCATGCTTTTAACACATCTAATTGTCAAAATCAAAAATTACCATAAGTATAAGGCTAGGGTTCATATTCGGCCATGGTGGATTGTTGGGGATTTTTTATCTAACCAATTTATCACAAATCCAATGATACACAAATCTAATTCAACATCATATAAACACAACCAACTCATCAATTTAAGCAAATCAAGCTCCAAGCCAAAAAATCTCAAATTAAAGTCTAAGAACCCTAAATCCAAATCAAGCTTAGATCTCGCTCTGATACCATTGTTAGTGTCCTAGACATGCCACAGGATCTCTAAGCGTGATTCATGAGTGAATAAAATCAAAAATAAGTTTCGGATGACTTACATTGATCGGATGAGTTCAAAATGTTTTCTTGAATGATGGAAGCTCAAAGCTCTCTTATAGTGTTTCCAACACCTGGGTGAGTCTCCCTATCACCTAATTTGACTCCTTAATGTGCTAGAAAACTTGAATTTTTGTAACAAAAATCCATGGGATAGTGATGAAGCTCACGACTTCAAGGAGGAAGAAGAGAGAAATTTTGGTTGCTGTGAATAGTAACCCATGACATCTTCCAAAGTTGACTAATGTTTAAATAGTCAAGTAGAGTGTTGGAATTGGTTTGTGCAAAATACAAGCAATCCAAGCCTTTTACTCAACCTTCAAATCAATTCCAAAATCAAGCCTAACCACTTCCATCATTAGTCAAACAAATGATGTAAGTGAAGTGGATCCCACCACTTTTAAATTCTGAATTTAAGTCGGCTAACTTGACACGCAACTTCGCTCGGACCCGGGTTCGTTTAATTCCAAATTAAACGAATTTTCTGTTGCGACGTAATTAAATACAATTTAATTAAATAATAATGCCTATCAATATTATTACGAAAGTCGCTTGCGAATTAATTCGTCCGCGCGAATTAAAATCTAATTTTAATTCCGCTTTGAAATCTAAATTCATTTAATATATCCAATATATTATTTTATCCCAATTAAATAAATTAAATAGAAAAATCCAATTTAACTATTAAATTTATTTTTACCGATTAATTCCAAATTAAACGCGTTCTCTCTTCTAGTCGAATTAATCCCAGATTAATTATTGCAGTAATTAATCCTAAATTAATTTTTTCTCTCTCTCATAATTAATCCCAAATTAATCTTGTTCGAGTCAAATTTCATCGGTGAATCTTTGGGAGGCGACCCAAGAGATCTCTGGATATGTTGGCAGTAAATACGGTCATCGGACTGTCCGAATACGTGCGTACCTGGTACCACGTTCTTATCGATTTACAAGACATGATTGGCTTCTAGCAAAACACCGTGCCTACTTAATTCTCCAGAAATATTCTTTTAAGGAATACATAATCTATATCAGGCGAAGTATACATTGTATAGCGTATTATGATCCGGTATCGGATGTCACATGCTAGGCCTGGGGCTGGAGTTGTGTCTGCCCCGTAGGAAGCATATATCGGATCACTAGCAACTAGTCTCTTTATGATCGGAAAGTCATGCCTAGACATACTTCCCCAATGGCTATAGCACTTGAGAGTACCAGTTCTGTATCCATGTGTGATCATCACTTCCATCTTGACAGCACACCCAATACACTACGATTCTCATTATACCCAAAAGAGGCGTACACAGAAACGGTTAAAGTCCCGGACGACCAAAACCAAAGTATACTGATTGTCACAAGTATTAGCGATGCAAGTCTCAGGTTAAGACCAAATACACCTACCCTGATTCGGATTCCCATAGACACATATTCATACTACCAATGGGATTCTGAAGGGTCTATCCAGAGTGAAGCTGTTCCCGTACCATCGGTATACAGAACCTCCTATCACACTTGCATGAGTATCCAATACCCAAATATATGAGAACTATGCCGTTAAGCTTCCATAACGCGCACAAGTGTAATACTAGCCTATTCCGCATTATCGATGTCAAGTCTCGATAATACTACGACTAGAGATATTTAATGATTAAACCTTAGTGGATTAATATTGTCTCATATCTTATTAATCTGGTACTAATCATATGCACTTTTATCATTTATATATCCAGATAATCCAATTACAAATGATAAAAGAGTAATCTCATTTGTCACATAGTTAATTTTGTACAAGAACACCATGTTCCTTACAAAATAGTGATGCTATGGGTCATAATTATCCAACAACATTTCTACAGTACAACAGTGGTAGAAACTACATGTCGTTATAAATTCTCCCCCCTTAAATATGATTCATCCTCGAATACTTTCTGGGGTCTAACTCGCAGGTTTGTTTTGGTTCGAGAATATCTTGTAATTCTGCTAAACTTATCTTCTTTACCTTCATTTATGTTTCTGATATACTTATTTTCCTTCTGGGTTTAAAACTTTTGGAAAACTCTTGTCATACTAAAATTATTCTTATGTTTCAAAGAAATCTTATTTCTAAACCTCCAACTATTTTCGACCTTCTTTATTTCAACAATCCACATGAATTATTGATTCCAAAATTTTACTATGTTCGTGACCTGCCGCCCAGCTTATCTTAGTACTATTTTGATTTGAAACCTCAATACTTTCTTCATTACGTAATCACTTAATGACTCTATAAGATATATTTTTCTACACATTTTCTTGGCTCCAAATCTTAGCTGACTATTTGATCTTTCTCTTTTCTCCTTACTAAGTCCTCGTTTACTTGTGAGCTTCTCTCTTCGAGTTTTCAAATATATATATCTATTTATGGGTTTAGGACTTCTTAACTAATAACTAATATTTCCATGTACTTCTACTGTTAATCAACGGCTCCCATACTTAGAACATTTCTTTAAGGTAGTTCCCTTGGTAATACTCCCCATAAGTCTAATCTTGTGCATTTTATGCTAGAACTGTGTAGTCTTATGCACTTTTGATTCCTATGTTGATACAAGTACGGTTACTATCTGCTATGCTGACTATTCCTTAGTACTATTATAAATCTGTCTTATCATTATACACCTCTGTTATTGTTTGTCCGGTATCTGAATTACTACTAGCCTTTCTTCTGATGTCTTTGCCTCATATCCGGATTTATCCTATAAATGAACTCATGTGATCTATTGACCGGTGCGTAATCATACGCGTATAACGCAAGCGCACGTATCGTTCAAGTAGTATAAAAAGTATCGATCCCACGAGGACTTAATATCTAATCTATTAATTTTATGAGGTCAAATGATTACTAGTATCTAACAGGTTGATTGATTGATTTGAAATGATGATGATTCTAAATTTTAAAAAAAACAAGTAAATAAAATTACACGAAACTAGGTTTAAGAAAATTCAATATTAAGAAACTATCTAGGGTTGTGAATCTTCCAATATCATTTTAAAGATGAAGTGGTTATTTCATGTTTGTGTAATATATCGGTTTACTAACCTGGAACACTAAATTATGCGAAAGCCTCTGTCGATGGTCAGACGCAAATACCCAGTATAACTCAATTGAACCATATATCTATGTCAACCAAATTACCTGGATTCATTAAGTTTAAGTTTCAATTATGGCTATCCCCGCCCGACAGGTATATATGTCTATCCTGTAAGGAAATCTATTAAAGGGTTATCTATCCTCAAGGAAGATCGTGGGCTATTAAGTCTAAGGCTGAAACCTAAAATTCTTTTGTCAAGTTTATTTTAGATTTACCAGATCAATCTTATTAGTGGCCAATTAACAATACGCATTAAGCTTAAGACTTAATAAGTATTCCTTTAAATTACCCAAACTATAAAATAACCCCTTATAAACCAGTGATATTAGAAATCATCACAACCCTAGATAACTAACTTAGTTACGACACATAACTAGGGCTAGTAAAAACTTAAATAAAATAAAAGACATAAAGTAAAATGCTGAAAAGTAAATTGCTGAAAAGTAAATTACAGAAAGTTAATGCTGAAATTAAATATTGAAAATTAAATGCTGAAAAGTAAATGCTGAAAGTAAATTACTGAAAAGTAAATGCTGAAAGTAAATTGCTGAAAAGTAAATGCTGAAAGTAAATTGCTGAAAAGTAAATAAAGTAAAAGTACAATAAAATAAAATGATGAGGTAAAATGATCCACTTTTATTACTTCTATTTTAGATATCTCCCTTAATATAATATATTAACTTTGCATGATAATTACCAATCAGCCATATAGGTGGTATCCAGATTAAGTCAAATTAATAATTAATTACCAACCGACCAATCATGCAGTATCCAGTTTAGTCAGGTTAAAACCAATTTAAATAATTATCAACCGACCAATATGGCGGTATCCTCGTTAAGTCAGGTTTTTACTAGTTTATATATTATAATTAAGGGAGATTAATCTAAATATTAGTGATAAAATTTTTACCTTTTACCCCAGCAAATGGGAGTTACCTCCTCATTACTGAAAAGTAAAAACTGAAAATTAAAAAAAAAACTGAAAATTAAAGAAAGAAAAGTATTGTGCGTAAAAGTAAATTGCGGAAAGTAAAAACTGAAAAGTAGAGAAAAGAAAGTACGAAAGCGGAAATTAATTACTAAAAGCTGTAAATAAACAAACAAGATACAATCTTCTTAGTATTCTAAAGGAATTCCTTAGAAGAAAGTATGAATTTACAAATGAAATGGCTTGGTATTTATAGGCAAAATTTTGCCTCCATCAAATCATCCACCAAATCCATTATTAATTGCTCCACTAAATGCTACACTAATTGCTCCACCAAATCCATTATTAATTGCTCCACTAATTGGTTATCATGTTTGGTGGTGATTTGATAATTTTTATTATTTATTCATTAATTTATTTATTTTTTTGTTTTGAAAATGACTTTAATAATTACACACAACACACTTCTGGATGGTTCATCAATTTCAGGCATGAAATCTTCAGAATTAGAAATTATTTTGTCTTTCAGAGTTGTAGATCTTTGAGTATTCTTTAATCTGGAACTTGAATCCGCTCAATCCGATACTGAAGTAAAAAGTTATTACCAAAATACGACAGATGCAAAAAATTGGAATTTCCAAAACTGCACTTCGTTAAAACGCCCTTTCAAGTTTCCAATCTCCAAAATTAATATGTCAAGTCCAATTTTTGCCCTTATTTGACCCATATTTCGTCCTAAATGATTTCATTATGTCCCAATATTATTTTATCAGCAAAATAAACTAAAACACAACAAAACGTTCATCAAACCCGAGAAACTAAACAAAAAATTAAGTAAAAGAGGCGGTAAATATTGATATATTTTCCGCTCATCACACCCCCCAAACCTTACATTTTGCTAGTCTTCGAGCAAAATAACAAAATAAAATACAAGAAATAATTAAAATTAAACTAAGCCACTTTCGTAGGTATCACGGTTGCATTTAGCATATGCAACTAGCCTTTAAACCCCTAGTGTCCCTAGTGGACGAGTTGTAGTCTCGTGAGGGTTTACAGCAATGATACCCACAAAAATTTTACAAAAGTAAAAATGTAGTGAAACTAATGCACACAAAAGCAAAAAGACAAGAGAAAAGAGAATAAAGAAGTTAGTGACTAATCATGTGAAACTTCTACTCCAAGTTACTAGTTGTTTTCTTTCTTTCTAAATTACTGAATAAGTAAATTCTCCGATTATATTTACCATTCTCCATATGCACAGCCGAAAAATATTAATCAACTCATTTTTCCCACAACAGTCACAAGTGCAGTTGATAAGAGAGTAATATTTTTGTCCTAAAGTTTTATCAGAATTCACACCTTTTTTGCACCAATGGAATAATTTTTCTGATTTTTCTGAATTTTTTTTTGATTTTTGATTTTTTTTATTTATATACAATATCTTCCATCTATGTAGCGAGTGTTGGGTCGGTGGCTCCCAAACCAATTGGCTTTAGGGCACTATGTGTTAAGACACCCCTATGGACTTAATTACTCAGACTTCAGATATATATATTTGCAGCATCTTTGATCCATATAGCGAGCTTTGGGCCAGTGACTCCCAAACCAGTTGGTTTTATGGCACTAGGTGTTAAAACACCTTACAGACTTAATAACTCTGATCTCAGACGTTTTTTTTTACTCCATCACTTTTTGAGATGCTGCCTCCAATTAAACTAGAGCAATGAATATTACAAACTTTTCAATTACAGCTCATGTTTGTATGTTACCATATATGGTAATAATACCTGTCAACTGAGTATATGAAGATCCATTTTAATCAGTTTTATGGAGAATTTACAAATTAAATAATTCAAAAGGAAATAAACAAAAATTAACTTGTTTCGAATTAGGTTTGAGATACGTCTCAGGAGTGGAAACTCCTTACTCAACTATTCTTACCAATTTCACCTTTTAGTCAAAATAAAAAAAAAAAACGCAAAATATTTTTGAAAATTTTTCAATTTTTTGTATTTTTTGAAAATTTTTGAACTAAAAATAAAAACAACACACAAACTAAAAACAAGATACTGATAAACTAATTCCCTCCCCCAAACCTAAATGAGACATTGTCTCCAATGTCATAAACAGTAGAAGAATAGTTTAGAAGATAGTACCTGGTTAGCTGAAATTCTACATGAAAAGTTAAAGGTTAAGAGTTTCCAGATTAATCCTATGCCTCTTACCATGATCGTCCTCAGACCAATTTATCATTGAAAGGATAGGGTCAATTTGTGGTTCATAGGCTAAGATTTGGTCAATTAGAGCTGAAGCAATCCTGGCAGTAAAGAGGAGTTCTTTCATAGGTTTTGACACGAACCCATTTCTTCGAGCATCATCAAGAAACACACTAAAAAAACATAAAATCCTTCAACATTGTACAGTCCAAGCGGTTTCTGGTGTATTTTCAGGTTCGCCCAAGATAACACTGTAAAAATTTCCTCCAATGTACCCAAGCCACCTGGCAAAGCAATAAATGCATCAGCACGATTAATCATTTCCACTAGTCGCTCGGACATATCTGGCACAATAAGTTCCTCTCCGTTTGATGGTCCAATAAGATTCGCCTCTGCCAAAGGTTTTGGGATGATTCCCAAAACGTGACTGCCTCCCTCCTATACAGCTTTTGAAACGATCCCCATAAGTCCAAGATTGCCTCCGCCATATACTAAGTGCATATTCCTTGCAGCTAAGACTCGACCCAATTCCTGTGCTGCTTCTACGTATTGTGGTTTAACTCCAACACTAGTACCGCAAAACACACAGATGTTTTCAACTCGTCTTCTTGAAGTGGCTTCCATGTTTTACTCTGGATGTCTTCAAAAGTGCAATGATGAGTTGAATTTATAAAACCTAAAAAGGGTGAGTAATAATAGCACAAGTATCTTCCAACAGGACGATTAGTAGCAAAATAGTAAAATAAATAGTTATAGTAAAAAAGGTCTGGATCTTATCGGAGAAAATAAAAGAAAACAACAAAACAAAATTCAATTATTAGGAAAAGACAAAGAGATATAATATGTACAAGAAATGTAGCGGCTTGATTGACGTCTATGCGTCAGGGACAAGCTTCCCATCCAATTTTCTTATAAATTGGCAAACAGGGTCTTTTTGAGTCAGATTCCCGAGACTTAACTATTGTCTTTCTTTTTGGAATTGTGTATGTAATTTACAAATGGCTATATGAACATATCCACTGGGATGTGTCTCAAGAGTCGAAGATATATCATCTAAAGACTCCTTACTCAAGCCATCCCTAATGAATTTAATTTTGTCTTCGCGATTATCAGACACCATTCCTAAAGAACGACAACGAGTATTGCAATTCCAGCGTGCACATTTATAACAAACACCCATTTGCTTAGCTCTATGTTTCTTTGCATAGGTGCTTCTTCCAAATCCAGGCAAATAAGAATTACAGGAATCAGAACGATTACCCAACGAATGTCATTAGGAACACCATGGATCATTAGTAATCTTATCCATTCCAAGCGAGCTTTGTAGACTTTCATCAGAGAGTTTTGAGGGAGAGAAAGAGAAATTACTTGTGAAGATTTGTGAGAACTTCTTCCATCCTGAAATGAATTAACCTGCGAAAACTAAACACACAAATGAAATCACACCAAATCACAATATATACACAAATTGCATGGGTTGCCTCCCTGCGAGGGCTAAGTTTAAAGTCTTTAGCTAAACGTGACTTCTCGAACGTTAGGCTGGATCTGAAAGTGTGACACTTTCTTTTTGTTGCTCAAATGATTCTCCCCAGTAGTGCTTGACACGCTTGTTTTTAACCTTGAAAGTTTTGTTGGAGTCAGGATCATGTATCTCAACGGCTCTGTCTGGTAAAACCTTGGTGATCACAAATGGACCTGACCACCGTGATTTTGGCTTCCATGGGAAGAATTTCACCATTGATTTGTTTAACAGTACCTTCTGCCCTGGTTCCAGTTATATGCGCACTAACTTCTCATCCTGTCTTTTCCTTGCCTTTTCCTTGTACAATTTGGCATCCTCAAAAGGCTGTATGTGAAATTCCTCCAATTCGTTGAGCTGGTGGAACTTTTTCTCTTCTGTTACTTGTAGTGCAAGAATAGGCTTCTTCAGTAAGCAGTGCGCTTTATCTTCAGGCTCCACAGGCAATTGACATGCTTTAAGTTTGTCAGTAGAACTTTACCTTTCATCAGAGTTCTGAACGGTACTATGCATCACATCAAGTCTAAAACATTCCTCCTTCTTTTCATCATCTGGGAAATTCATGGCCTTGAAAACATTAAATGTTACTTCTTGGTCATGTACCCTCATGGTTAATTCTCCTTTTTGTACATCAATAATGGTTCGACCTGTAGCCAAGAATGGTCTCCCAATGATGATTGGCACGTTTACGTCTTCCTCCATATCAAGTGATTGTCATCATCAACTACAGCTCGATCTATGTTCGACCGAATATTTTATTTCAGAAGAAAGGTCAATCGGATATTAATCAAACCCCGTGATTTCTATAATTGAAAATCTGCACACTCGCTGACAGCTTGATATTTTTCAGGTCATATATTATTTTAAACATATGTCTGGCCGGACACTAATCAGATCATGTGATTCCAGTAATTGATAATCTGCACACTTACTGATAGCTAGTAATATGTCCGACCGGATATTATGAACTGGTAAAAGGTTAGCCAGACATAGGTGATGTCCGGCCATACTCGACTATTATCGAAATTCTCTAGAGTTCCCTTCTATTCCAACATTTAACCTTGCAACTTTCCAAACCTTCATATGGTGCCTCTACGAAAGACTTGTCATCTGGCTATGCGGAAAAATGCAATGTTTACAGTCACCCTCACTTTGGTAGGCTTGTCTAGTGTGTGACAATGACAAGTCTATCAAATTCATGCATGTTATAGGAACGAAACAAGGCTTACCACTATCCTTATGAAACCGGCGACCAAGACATTGTTGGGCTCGCAGTCCATAGAGAGTACAAATAGCCCCAGTGTTTAAAAACTCGGCTGAGGCGGCCGCCTCGAGGCGCCGCGTCGCCGCGCCCGCCTATTGCGGCCAAACTCAATTTCCTGCCTTTAGCGATTGAGGCGGCCGCCTCGACACGCGTCGCTCCGACGCGGCTAGAGGCGGCGAGAGGCGGCCGCCTCAGCTCGAAACTAATTTTTTTTTAATTCTTTTTGTTGCCTTCAAAACGGCGACGTTTTGAAGGCAACAAAAACGTTTCTGTGTTAAAGGCAAAAAAATAAAATGATTTTAACCTAATTTTCTGGTTTCTCGTTCACGGCTCTCCCTCTCTGTGTCACGACTCTGGAATCTCTCTCACGGCTCTGTCACTCTCTCTCGGTCATGGCTCTGGTTTCGCCTCTGGACTCTCTCTCGGTCACGGATCTGGTTCGCCTCTGGACTCTCTCGGTCACGGATCTGGTTCGCCTCTGGACTCACGGCTCTGTGGTTTCTCGGTCACGGCTCTGTGGTTTTTCGACTCACGCCTCTGGACTCACGGCTCTGTGGTTTCTCGACTCAGGCCTCTGGACTCACGGCTCTGGTTCACGCCTCTGGACTCACGCATCAGTCTCTGGTTCGACTGCCTCTCTGAGTCTCTGGTTCGCCTCTCTGATTCGCCTCTGTCTTTGTTAACTTGTGAATGCCTTTAATTGACAATTAACTGCCTTTAATTTTACTTATAATGACAGTGAATTAAATTGTGAACAATCCATGAATTTAATTTATAATGAGTGTTGGTTTCATTTTTGACAATAAAATTTATAAATTGTTGTTAATTTAATTTATAAATTGTTGGTAAACTTGTGGTTTAATTTAGTTTCATGTAGTAAGATGTCAAGTTCAACTCGAACTGATCCGGCTTGGAAGTACGGGCATGAAATTACTGTGGAAGATGGAAAGGGAGGATATAAATATATTGAATGTAATTTTTGTAGTAGGACAATCAAAGGGGGTGTGTATAGAATGAAAGAACATCTTGCAGGTATTAAAGGTATGTCGCGCCATGTACAATGGTTCCTCCAGAAGTACAATCCGAGATAAATGATTTTATGAAGAAAAAACAAGATACAAAAAAAGTTGCACAACTTTATCGAGAAGAAAGAATTGACGAAGGTGTCTCTCTACACCATTCAAATTTTGGTAGTTCACAAGAGAGTATATCAAAGAGAACCATTAGAGGGCCGATGGATAGGTATTTAGTGAATATTGAAGAGGGAGAATTGGAGGACAATCCGATACGCCATTCACAAGGAAGTGTTCAAGATCTTCATGATCAGACAATACAAGATATTGGTAGGTTTTTTTATGAGAATGGCATTGCTTTTAATGTTGCTAGCAGTCCATCATTTGCTAATATGGTGCGATCAATTGGAAATTTTGGTCGTGGACTAAAACCATCGACAGCATATGAGTTATCAACAACTATACTGAAAAAAGAATTAGAAAATACGAAGGAAGTTGTTGATGAAGTAAAGAAAACATGGAGCCAAACAGGGGTGAGCATTATGTCGGATGGGTGGAAGGATATGAGAGGAAGACAATTGGTAAACTTCCTTGTGAACAATCCGTCGGGGACTATTTTTCTTAAATCTGTGGATGTTAGTGATGTAGTGAAGGATGTGAATTTATTGTTCAACATGCTTGATGACGTTGTAGAAGAAGTATGCGAAGACATTGTGATTCAAGTGATTACAGATAATGCATCCAATTATAAGAAAGCGGGTGAACTTTTAATGGAAAAGAGGAAACGATTGTGGTGGACGCCGTGTGCGGCGCATTGTATTGATTTAATGCTTGAAGATATTGGAAAGCTACCACAACATAAAAATGCTTTGTTAAAAGCAAAAAAGGTAAACTTACATATTTTATTAATTTCTTCTTTGTTCAAAATTTCAAATCATAAATTCGTAATTGTTGATGTCATTTAACAGGTTAGTAATTTCATTTATAATCATGGAGCAGTGTTGGCTTTAATGAGAACTTTCACAAAGAAAGATTTAGTTCGCCCCGCTCCGACAAGGTTTGCAACTGCATACTTAACATTAGAAAGTATGTGTGGTTTGAAGCAACCCTTACGGCAAATGTTTACTTCAAAAGATTGGGATGCCATGACTTTCTCCAAAAAGTCAGAAGGGAAAGATGCCTCAAAAATAATTTTGAGTGATAGGTTTTGGATTTGTGTTGCTTATGCTTTGAAAACAACCAAACCTCTAGTTAATGTGTTGAGGATGACAGATGGAGAAAAATTTCCGGCTATGGGATTTTTATATGGTGCCATGGATAGAGCAAAAGAGGAGATAGCAAAAAATTTGGGAAATGAGGTTGGTGCATACAAGGAGATATGGAAATTAATTGATGATAGGTGGGAGTCTCAGTTGCACCGCCAATTGCATGCGGCTGCTTATTTTTTGAATCCTCATATCCAATATGCAGACAATCCTCCTTCCAAGCATCCGGAGATTAGGCATGGGTTTATACATTGCATGGCCAAACTGTTGCCCAATCCTGAAGATCAATATGCTGCAGATATACAAGCGGATGCGTTTCTACATAAGCGAGGATTATTTGGCCTCAGTCTTGCTAAAAACACCGTCTTCAATCGTAGTCATGGTATGTGAATTATCACTTTTGTGTTATTATTCACTATAAGATATTATATGAATTTGAAAAGTGTATATTCAATTTTCTATTTTTATTATAGCTGACTGGTGGAATGCATTTGGCGATGAAACTCCTCAACTACAGTCTTTAGCAATAAAGATTTTAAGTCTAACATGCTCATCCTCGGGGTGTGAACGCAATTGGAGTACATTTAATATGGTATGATCTAATAATAATTAATAATTGTGAATATAACTTTTTTCGGTGAACTTATGATAATTTGAATAAATATTTTGTAGATTCATACAAAGAAGAGAAATAGATTATCCACCGACAAATTGAACTCGTTAGTTTACATAATGTACAATATGCGATTGAAGCAAAAATTCATGAAAAAACATTCATTTCAAGCGGATCATGATCCTTTGATTGAGGAAGAGTTGCCTTCTGATGATGAATGGGTGGCCGGAGAAAGCTTTGTAGAGAATACTTCCATTGTCCAACCGAGTGGAAGTAAAGCATCTGCAAAAAAAAGGAACAGAGGCCAAAGTAAGTTAATATTTACAAATAATACAATTTATATAATATAAATTAAAAAATAATAGACTTTATGTTATTTGTTAGGAAAGGAAAAGCTCCACAATTAGTGGATGAAGACAATACAAGTGAATGAGGTTCTTTGGAGGATGACACATCTAATGATGAGAGAGATTTTGACCCAAGCTTCATGCCGCTAGATACAAATGATAGCTTATTTAGGGATTAGTTATCAATAGTTTTATGAACATATTATGAATAGAAATGAATGTATTTTGGATTTAACATGTTTTTATTATTATGATATTACTATTTTGATTATTATTCTGATGTTTTGGATCGAGGCGCCCGCCTCGCCGCTTCGAGGCGGTCCGCCTCGCGCCTCAATGGACGGCTGCCTCGAGGCGCCGCCACGAATTTTTAAACATTGGATAGCCCATGGACGACTACTTGGAGAATGAAGGAGTCGCCACATAGTATAAGAGAATGTGAATGATTTAAAACCACACTACACCCCTCGCAAGGTCTGACCTAAAATCCATTTGGGTTCGGAATGGTCTGTTATTGATGTTAGTATAATATTCAAGTTTTAAGAATGTGTCAACATGTCTTATAATGCAATATCATACAATAATTTAAAAGCATATAATAGCACAGTCATATTAAAAAAATGATAAAAGGAATAAATTTGAAAGTCCTAGGCATCTAGAAATTATCAAAGTAACAGTAAAACAATAATTAAGCAGCTTATAGCACGTATCTCACTGGCATGGCTTCGGAGAAGCCTCGCCAGACATTCTTTATGTCATTGATGTTCGACTACACATATTACATGTCTGGCCGAATATTTTTATAAACCAGAAAGTCAGAAAATATAAAATCATATACAACTAACAGTACTAATAAAGCAGAAATGACATAGTTTTAATAAAAAAGATTGTAAAGTAAAATAACAATCATAAAACCATAATTAAATAAAATATGATACATGTCTCACCAACCTGGCTTCGGAGAAGCCTAGCCGGATATTTTATCTTATGTAATTGATGTCCGGATGGACTCAGTGAAAGTCTGACCTGATATTCTTCGTGAAATAGAAATAAAAATAATATAGAAACATTCATAGATAACAGTAAATATGAGGTAACAATGACATAATAGTCATAAAACGACTATAGAACAGCGGAAAATGCGATAAAATAATAATTAAACAAGAATATGGTGTATGTCTCACCGGCCTGGTTTTAGAGAAGCCCGACCCGATATATTTCACATAATAACTAGGTAATAATAACAAGTAGTAATAAAATGACTATATAACAGGAAAAAAAAAAGTAAATAAACAGCCATTAAACAAGATAAGGTACGTGTTTCACTGACCTGGCTTCAGAGAAGCATGGCCGGACATTTTTCATATTATAAATGTCTGGTCGAACATATCATGAGTCTGGCCGGATATTCTGTGTGAATCGGAAAATAAAAACACTGAAACATGCATTGACATAGTAATAACAAACTGGAAATAACATGGCAATATTAAAAACAAATGCAAAACAAAGAAAACAATAATAAAGCAATGAAATAGTAATAATTAAACACAGTCGGATGTTTTTCGATTTGGCCGGATATTTTTCAACGCTTTATGTATGTCCGGCCGGAGATACTACGTCAGAATAGAATCATAAAAATACAGGAAACAATGTAAATGAAATAAAGGAGCCCTCAAGTCATCCATAAGGTATAGTCAGCTCCGAAAGCGTCTCTGAAAGTTGGACGATTGCCGAATTACTTGTCGGAAGGGGAAAACTCCACAAAATTTGTGGGATTTCATCACTGTTTTTTTCTCTCTCAGACTCTCTTTTAGAGTTTTTAGAGTTTTAGGACCAGAGCTTTTTCTACCCAGATTTCATATAAAGACCTTTGAAGAGTTTGGGCATTTATCTATAGTGCCCAAATTGGGATTGAAAAAGGAAAGGGAATTCAAATCCCCTTCCTGATTCTAGTGATTGCCAATATACATCGTCAACTACAGCTCAATCTATGTCCAGCCGAATATTTTATTTCAGAAGAAAGATCTGTCAGACATTAATCAAGCCTGATAATTTCTATAATTGAAAATCTACATACTCGCTGGCAGATTGATATTTATCCAGTTGGATAATTATTTTAAATACACGTCCCGCCTGACATTAATCAGATCTCGTGATTCCAATAATTGACAATTTGCACACTTAATGACAACTTGATATTTATCCAGCTGGATATTTTATTTCAGAAGAAAATCTACACACTCGCTGGCAGCTTGATATTTATCCAGTTGGATATTTATTTTAAACACGTTCGACTGGACATTAATCAGATCCAAATAATTGACAATTTGCTGTCAGCATATCCGACCAGTTATTTTATTTCCAATATATGCCTGACCGCATATTATGGACTAAGAAAAGGTTGGTCGAAGATAGATGATGTCCAGCCGAACTCAACTATTTTCAAAATTCTCTTGAGTTCCCTTCCCTTCTAGTATTTAACCTTACAACTTTCCAAACCTTCATATGGTGCCCCCACAAGAAACTGGTCATCGGGTTGTGTAGGTTCAAATTTGTTGCCTAAGGCCATGAGGAACTAAATTTGATCTCTAAAGTCCGTGAATTTCACGACATCGACAATATTCTCCCATTGTAGTTCAAAAAGAATTGATTGATCCCAGATAAATTGTATCTTGAATGAAAGCCGATAATAGATTGATCAGGTTCCTGACGTATTTGATGCAAGCTTCATATCAACTTATAGTGGTGTAAGACTCAACAGTATAATGATGAACAAAAAAATCCCATTGAGACTTGGTTGTGTTTAACCATCCAAATTATAGACTGATAATAGGTACTAATGAGTTTCAAAATCAAGCAATGGTCTTGTGATTATGGATATCCCAATCTTTAAGACGAGCAACAAATTTTTCTTTACTTTCATCTTTATGTAAAGTAGTTTCTGTAATATTACCGTCACATAATGTCAAAGCTTGTGTCTTTAAGAAGGCAGCCTAGGGTAATCTGAACAGGTATTGAGACATGTTCAATCAAAGTCTGTAAAAAATAAAAAATAAAAATAAAAAATAAAAAAAATTGCCCGTACGATGCAAAACTACAAAATTTTGAAGCTTTACGAAAATATGCTAAAATTCCAAAACTTGCAAAAATAGCACAGAAATCAAATATACCTTAAAATTCCAAAAAAAATATAGAAATAACCTAAAATTTCAAAAATTTACACAAATAGCTTAAAACTAAAAAGATCAAACAGAGCATTAAACTTTTCTAAATTACCAAAAGAGGCCGAAATAACCAAAATAGGGTAAAAATACCATCAATAATGGAGTAGGCACTAGTAGGCGTTTATGAGGTTAGACAGAGTGAAATCGTCCAAAGAGAAGTCGTTTGATGGTGGCGGTAGTGCATTGTGACTCACTGGTGGAGGAAACACAAAATCTAGGGTTTGTGTTTCAGTTTTGGTTCGTTTCGTGGCCAAAGAGTAAGCAAATAAGGATGAGAGTACTAGTAATGGCATGGTCAGTCATGCCGGTCCATATTAAAGGGAAATAACTCTATTAAATTAAAATAGGAAATAATAATTTTAATTATGTTGATGGTATTTTTATGCACTACGGTATTTAAGACAGCACGACAGGGGCAAAATGGTAATTTTCTCCTTGGTCAAGATCATTAATACCGACCCGACCACAAGAGTGAGTGGCCGAGAACTTTATGATCCGATAACCGACCACTTTGGTTCGGATGACCGAGCACTATCAGATCGGTAGCAGTATTCTCAGCACAAATGACCATCATGACCGACCTCATGAAGACCGGGAATATGGCGGGATATGCTCCAGAGGATAAGTTATCCTACTTTCATGGGGAAAACTGATGAGTCAGTGTCCAAATAGGATAAAAGAAGTGAAGGTAGTTTTAATTAGGAATCCTTATGGGAAAATGGAATAGTTTTGACTAGGAATCCTTATGGGAAAAGGAAATTGTTTCAACTAGGAAATTCTTGTACAAATAGGAATATGATTTCTTCACCATTATAAATAGGAGGGTAGAGTGAGTGTAGAGAAAAAAGACAGGAGAAAGAGAGAACAGCAACAGGGGAGAATAAGAGGAGAGACAATGGGAGAATGAATAGGAATATCTGAATCATCAAGCTCTGACTTGTAGAAAACAAAAAGAGACCCGAAAAGAGTATTTGAGTAATAAAGTATCATCTTGTTTGTGCCCGTAGACGTAGGTCGGATCCGAATCCACCGAACCACGTAAAATCTCATTGTTGATTAGTGTGTTTATCTGTTTTTTTGCTAATTTGCTTTTGGTCCCCCATAACCAAACAAATTCACTATTGAAGGAGGATTACCTCGGAAGTGATATTCCAATATTACCCCGAGACCAAAATCAGCCGTCAACAGTTGGCGCCGTCTGTGGGGAAACTGGACAAAAAGTAACTCGTGTAGTAAGACAATGGCGGAAGGCGGAAACCACCAATCATCAGGAAACTCAGCCGCAGATTGGATGGAGAAGATCGAGCAGAACCTAAGGAAAGAAAGGAAGGAAAATCCACGTTGAAGGTTCAGCATGCCAACCATGGCGCCATACAAAGGCCATACCGATCCCAAAACCCACGTTGAAGGTTTCGTCCTACTAATGGAGGTACAAGGGGTAACGGGGGACGCCATTTGCAAGGTGTTCCCCTTAACTCTGGCCGGACCGGCCATCCTATGGTATAGAAGCCTAGCCCCAAGAAGCATCGGCAGCTTCACTCAACTCATAAAGTCATTCATACGACACTTCAAAGGGGCTTGTGTCCCCAGGAAGACGATTGGAGAACTAAGACTTATGAAACAAGGAGACGATGAACCGTTGAAAATATTTATTGAAAGATACCATAATATGGTACTCGAAGTCGGAGGGTATGAATCCCCCGAGGCCCTGGAAAGCTTAAAGGGAGCCTTGAAAGTCGGGAGGCTATGGACCCACCTAAGGATCCAAGACACCCCGGACTACGCAACCGCCCTGGAGGTGGCCCGGAAGTTCGTTCTGTTAGAAAACGAGGAGAAAATATCCCGAAGAGGGAACACCATCAGAGAAAGGACCACAAGAGAGGACGCCCCCCGCCGCGTAGAAAGAGAATCCAGAAGGCCGCCCCTAAAACACAAGGAGTTCAAACCACTACACCCAGACAACCAAGAGAGAAGGACGCCGACCCAAGTAAACCATGTGGTCGAGGAAGATACATACATTCCCCTAAAGAAACCACTGGGACAAATTGTCATGGAGATTCATGGAAAGGCATCTTGGTAGAACCCGACCAAAGAAGATTTCCCCCCGGACAAGAGGAACCAAAAGGCTTACTGCATACATCACAACTCCAGAGGACATGCAACGGACGGGTGTAAAGATCTACGGGAACAGATGGAAGACCTAGTACGAAACGGATATCTGAACAAGTACATTGACCATGAAGTTATGGCGACTAGGCAGATGACACATAGCACTGACCAGAGATTCTAATCGGTCAGGGAAAAACTATAACAAAACTCAGGAGTCAGACGTACTAGAAACGGAACAGGCCCCGGGATTACAAGGTGGTCGGTCGGTATCAAACAATGCCCACAAATGAGCCAAATATAAAGTTTTTTCTCGAGCTTTTTCAGCTCGGGGTCGGGGTACGTCCACCGAGTCAGCCCTTCGGACTGGGGACGTAACATCCCCCAGGTCCAAATGCCTTTTTCAGCTCGGGGTCGGGGTACGTCCCACCGAGTCAGCCCTTCGGACTGGGGACGTAACATTCCCCCCAGGTCCAAGTGCCTTTCTCAGCTCGGGGTCGGGGTACGTCCCACCGAGTCAGCCCTTCAGACTGGGGACGTAACATCCCCCAGTCCCAGGTCCAAGTGCTTTTTCAGCTCGGGGTCGGGGTACGTCCCACCGAGTCAGCCCTTCGGACTGGGGACGTAACATTCCCCCAGGTCCAAGTGCCTTTTTCAACTCGGGGTCGGGGTACGTCCCACCGAATCAGCCCTTCGGACTGGGGACGTAACATTCCCCCAAGTCCAAGTGCCCTTTTCAGCTCGGGGTCGGGATACGTCCCACCGAGTCGTACCCCGACCGAGTCAGCCCTTCGGACTGGGGACGTAACATTCCCTCAAGTCCAAGTGCCATTTTCAGCTCGGGGTCAGGATACGTCCCACCGAGTCAGCCCTTCGGACTGGGGACGTAACATTCCCCCAGAACCAAGCATCTCTCTTGGCTCGGGGTCCTCAGGGACATACCCGATGCATAGGATCCGTGAGAAGCATAGCACGGGGAGGGATGATACCCATGTGGCGATTGCTTACTCCAGTGTTACCGAACATAAGGAGGAATATGCCCTTAATGTGTCGAACACTCTTTGATCCTCACTTACCCGATGTAATGGATCCGTGGGAAAGCATAGCACGGGGAGTGATGAGGCCCCCGTGACGATTACTAACTCCAGTGATGCCAGACTTAAGGAGGAATGTGCCCTTAGTATCCCGGACGCTCTTTGATCCATTCATCATTTGGATCCGAGAGAGGCGCAGCTCGGGGATGCGTTGTGCCCCTGTAGCGTGTGCCTGCTCCAGCGTGGTAAGGAGGAGCCCTCATACAATACACAGGCTCCACAGTGACCCGACGTGTAGAGGATGTACCCTCACCATTCAAACGCTCAACTGATCCAAATCCTGGTTCGCCGGGACACTGAATTGAAAGATTCAGAATTGTGTTTTGGAGGCCTCGGGCAGGGCGCTGTTTTGAGGCATCCGTGCTGTTGTTTACATTTGTAAAAAGTTTTCTTTTGGGACAAGTGCCGAGTCACCCCCACCTTTTTGGTCTTATTTTTCAAAGTTTTGATTTGTTTTTCACTGGTGGCAAGGGGACGCCCGTGCCAGATTCGGTAGGGCTTCACAAGGTTGATTAATTCCCTTCTGAGCAAGTCCAAAGATTACCTGGCTCGGGGCTGGATTTTGTTCCGCCGAGACCACGTGGTTAATCAGGCTCGGGCTGGATTCGTTCCGCCGAGGCCACTTGGTTAATTGGCTCTGGGCTGGATTCGTTCCGCCGAGGTCACTTGGTTTCTCTCAGCTCGGGGTCGGGTTACGTCCCACCGAGTCCGTCCTTTTGGTCTGGGGACGTAACATTCCCCCAGGGCCAAGTGTTCATCTCAGCTCGGGGTCGGGTCGTGTCCCACCGAGTCCGTCCTTTTGGTCTAGGGACGTAACATTCCCCCAGGGCCAAGTGTTCATCTCAGCTCGGGGTCGGGTCGTGTCCCACCGAGTCCGTCCTTTTGGTTTGGGGACGTAACATTCCCCCAGGGCCGTGTTCATCTCAGCTCGGGGTCGGGTTACGTCCCACCGAGTCCGTCCTTTTGGTCTGGGGACGTAACATTTCCCCCGGAGCCAAGTGTTCATTTCAGCTCGGGGTCGGGTTACGTCCACCGAGTCGGTCGTCGTCAGCATAAGGGCAAAGCATTGTCTCCACGGGTAGATATCGGGATCCTCGTTGACTGAGCACATGAGGGTGGCAGGAAGGACCAGATTTGCAGCCAAGGCATTTTTCTCTACGATTCCTGGAGTGACCACCGACGGATTCATCGGCACACAATCTTTTTATAGTTCCCGGCATCAACTCGCAAACTCGTTGTTACCGAGAACTATGGGACAGATGTTGATGGTGTTTTTAGGCACTACGGTATTTAAGACAGCACGACAGGGGCAAAAGGGTAATTTTCTCCTTGGTCAAGATCATTAATACCGACCCGACCACATGAGTGAGTGGCCGAGAACTTTATGATCCGATAACCGACCACTTTGGTTCGGATGACCGAGCACTATCAGATCGGTAGCAGTATTCTCAGCACAAATGACCATCATGACCGACCTCATGAAGACCGGGAATATGGCGGGATATGCTCCAGAAGATAAGTTATCCTACTTTCATGGGGAAAACTGATGAGTCAGTGTCCAAATAGGATAAAAGAAGTGAAGGTAGTTTTAATTAGGAATCCTTATGGGAAATGGAATAGTTTTGACTAGGAATCCTTATGGGAAAAGGAAATTGTTTCAACTAGGAAATTCTTGTACAAATATGAATATGATTCTTCACCATTATAAATAGGAGGGTAGAGTGAGTGTAGAGAAAAAAGACAGGAGAAAGAGAGAACAGCAACAGGGGAGAATAAGAGAAGAGACAAGGGGAGAATGAATAGGAATATCTGAATCATCAAGCTCTGACTTGTAGAAAACAAAAAGAGACCCGAAAAGAGTGTTTGAGTAATAAAAGTATCATCTTGTTTGTGCCCGTGGACGTAGGTCGGATCCGAATCCACTGAACCACGTAAAATCTCATTGTTGATTGGTGTGTTTATCTGTTTTTTGCTAAATTTGCTTTTGGTCCCCCATAACCAAACAAATTCACTATTGAAGGAGGATTACCTCGGAAGTGATATTCCAATATTACCCCGAGACCAAAATCAGCCGTCAACAAATTATGTATATTAGAATCAGAATCACAATACTAAGATTGTTTCCATAAAATTTGATATTATTTCTTTAACAGACAAAATCCATGGACTTATTGTTTACATATATATATATAGTTATAGTTATAGTAATATATATAATTCAGTTAGTAAACTTTCTTGAGTGAACACAAGACTCACATAGATAAAAGCGAATTAATTCAATTAAATTACCATTATATAATAACCCAAAATAAATAAATAGTACTATCGACCAGCTGGCACTATTCATTCACGTATTTATTAATTCACCACATCTTTTTAGAGAATTCCAGACAAAACTAATTCATTTCCTCTTACTAATTTTTTTTTTAAATATATTTTATATTTCTTCCCTCTTACTTACCCATTGGAAACTATCAGACCAAAAATTCGGACGGGAGGTCTTATGTGCAGCAGTTAAGGGAATAACTTTTAATGGAGATGTCCAAATAGCAGAAGCTGAAGCCATAAAATTTGGTCTCCAAGTTGCGGAAGAACTGAACCTGCGCAGAGTGATTGTGGAATCTGATTGTAATCAGATAGTGGAGTTAATTTTAAACAGGAAGGGCACGATGACGGAAATTTTGTAGATTATTGAAGATATTACTGATAAGCTAGCTAGTTTTGATAATTTTGTTGTTAGCTATGCCTCCCGTTTTTGTAATACTATTGCCCACGCTCTTGCTAAGCTAGCAATTAGCGTTGGGTACCCTGTTATTTGGAAAGATTGCTTTCCTTCAAATATTAGATGTATTTTGACTTCTTAAGTAATGATATTATACTTTTCAAAAAAAAAAAAAAAAAAAAACTATCAGCTCAATAAAATCTATGATGAAAAAGTCTACTCTCTTAATCTTGAGACATACAAATCAATCGGGTAAAGCATTAACATATAGGGTGATTTGATATGATGCGACAACAAATTTGGATCCGTGGTTAGGCTATGTCTTAACTCATAATCCAACGGTCCCAAAATAACCTGAGATGAAACCAAAACTTATCTATCATCGTAATAATAATATTGAAAAGGTGATATGAAACTACGTTTGACCGTTGGCCTACCATTGGACATAAATTGCTTGTTATAAAAGCAGTTTCAGTAAGTATATGATATAAAAATTAGAAAGCCATCCCTCACCAAAACGTCTATTAGAATGGTAACTGTCAAGACTACCTCAACTGTTTTCTTCAACTGTCAACTAAACTATACCTTAAGCTCTCTCTTCCTTCTCTCAAGTGAAACTCAAATAAATAAATAATCGACAGAGAAATCATCTCAAATCAATGGAACAAAGCACAACAAAGGATCGATGATCTAACTATTGACTGACGATTCTAACTGTTTATATATATTGACTGCTTACCTGTTTTTACCTACTTTACATCTAGCTCTCGGAGATTTTCCTCTGTTCAAATTCTTTTGCCCTAGCATATCAACTACACGAATAAGGTTTCTTGTAAACTTGTTGCAGCAACAGTTTCACAATCTTCATCAACCACTCAAAAGCCTCGATAATCAAATAATGTCTAGGGTACGATTATTTTTCTCACCGGGATAAACAGTCTTCCCATTTGTTCAGCAAAAATGAATGTCATTAAGAACATGTTAACCACAGAAAAACTTCAGCTGTCATTCATGCTCCACCTAACCACAACACTGCTTCAAGCTTGGACCAAAAAAACTAATATTAGAGATCCGGATTACTGAGGCCAGAAGTTTATTCAAATTTCTTGACTGTAAAACAGACATAAACCAACTTACAAACCATTCAAGTAAAATTTCTATTGCTTCTTCAGCTAGCTTAACTCAAAAACAAAGAGATTATACCTACCTAACAATCAAAACTATGTAATATTGACATCCCTTTAACTGCCTATTTTCCCATTTATATATTCTATAGGTGTCGGAGGCCATCTTTTTCATGACTAACTTGACTACTTACGGATATATAAATAGTAATCAGATTATATTAAATGAAAAAATTGCTTTTCAGTTGTGGAAACGAGAAAGCTAATTGCAACTAAAAGGTCCTGGAGTGAAAATCACTTTTGAGCTTGTGGGGTATTAGGTAGAGGACAGAGATGTTGATGTCAAAACTGTTGGCAAGGATACATTCCTTTAAATGAATTTTTATACTAACCTTGATGGAATATAACACCTTCACATCATTTAATACAAATGCCTCCTCCAGAATCAAAGCATATAATTCCCTTTCAAGTGGGATGAACAGCTATTATCCCACCTTTTTTTTCTAATAACTACATGAATTTTGGAAAAACAAAAACAAAAATTAAAACAACTAAAAAAGTGCTTTTGACAGTGATTGCCTAAGGAAAAGAGCATCCACATCAATAAGTTAATTTTTTTTTATTTTTTTTTTGCAATTAATATGTGAGAGATCCCACTAGGGTATTGAACGTGTAGTTAAAGAAAACTTTTATCTTTATTGTAGTAGTAAATTCTATCAATAGCATGAAGAACAAGTGCACTCAAATACCATTTCTTTCGGCTCAAGTGTTGATTGATGCAATAAAACTCACAAGTCCAGTATGATGCAATGTTTTGTCATGTTCAATTTTGACTAATGGAGAGCTTATATCCATATAATATAACTACCTGCTCTCTGAAAATCATAGGTAAAAAGAATCCTAAAGTTTTCAACACTAGAATGAGGCAGCATTCACTCTTTAAGCCAGTAATATGATGACAAGTTCACCTCCTATCCCAGATTTTTCGTGATCAATAGTCAAGTTCCATGCCACGGTGTATTCCACAAAGCTAGAATGATTACACTTATTTGCGTGTATACAAAGATATACCGACAACTCATTCTGTTCCCACAATCTTTGATTGTTATGATATCACAGTCAAGGTTCAATGATACTAACTAGAAAATGGAGTGCTCAAACAAGAAGCATATAATGATAGTAAGGAACTTTTCAGTTTCTAATCCAGCAGTTAATACAAATAATCATACAGTTAATAAACATAGTTTGTTTATTAATTAATTATGATCAATTCTTAGAGGAGTCCCCATTCAGTTCCCAAACCAATTTAATCAATAAGAACTCTAATATGCTTATTTGTATTTTCCTTCCCTATGCCTTGACTATTCATTCCTGTAAAGTACCTCAAGCTCCAATATTTGGATGACAAATATTAAGTCAATTATGATTACCAGATTAGATATGCATACAGCTAATACAAAAAATACAAACATAACATACTTCAAAGATAGAGACATACTATAAGCAACTTATAATAAAATTGAGATTACCTCTCTAAGATTAGCTGGAAACTTGGCATCAACTTGCTGTCACAACCAATCTAATAACGAAAGCACCACAATGGTCGTGAAAAAATAAAAAATAAAGCAATAATCCCTGAATTTTTATTCAGTATACAGAACATTCCCATATTATATCAACACATCTCTTGGTTCAACAAACTACAATATCAAAGAATGCAGTTCCATAAAATTATAATCAGATATGATAATTCCCGAGACATATTATAACTAATAGGAATTTTTTATATAAAAATGAAATGAAATATATACATAAAATAATTATAAGATGAAATGTTTTGAATCTCCAACCTAAAATAAATTGGGTGAAATCTCATTGATCAAATAAGATTTGAATAGACTGGCAACAATTGATGGGATTAATTTTCCATAGTTCAATTGTAAAAGTAACTTAAAACAAAAGTTGATTGTGGAATCATTTAAGAAATGAAGTAATTTGAATTATTAAACATATTTATAAGATAAAGATGTTATCAATTAGATGCAAATAACAAAATCACAAACCACTCATAATGGACAAACTGTATAGGCTAAACCTAAAAGCCAATACAGTAACAGCATGAGCAAGATCATGCTAGAGTTATTGGTTTATTCTTATTGTACTGCTTGTAATGAAAAAATAAACAAAATGGGTTCAAAAGTAATTTTTGGTTAATGAAATGTTACTAGGAGTTTTTTCATCCTTTTCTTGTGTAGATACGCGAAGACAAATAAGCTTTACCACTGGAATATGAACCTCAAATTTCAACCAAGAAAAGACATTCCATATAGTGTTAAGCAAGAACGTAGCATATTAAATTTTGTATTATAAAATTAAACTATCATAAATGCTTAAAGATCCCATCCTTTCTTTTGGCAATGTTTGTAAAACCCAAATGCCAATCTCACGCTGCTACGACGCCTTCCCATTGAAGCTGGAAACCTCAATTACATCTAAAAACATAGTTTTCTACTGATTTAGGAAGGCAGAGCATCAAGCGTTATGCTAAAATAATAAGTTGAGGACTTGAGGTACTGATTACCAATAATTCATTATAGTAAGTTTCAAGTATAAATATTTTTTATCCTTATTTTGATGAATATTTGTGTTTGTTCTTCTGCAAAGGAGCATATATCCAACACAAAGATGTTACAGAGTAAAATAAAGGAAAATTAAAGACTTTATTAAACAATTATAGGCAACACAAAGATGTTACACAAACATGTTTTCTCCAAGGTCAGCATGTGATAATTTACGAGAGCGGTTTCTGGTGACCAGCAAGGTTACTTACTTTGCAACTAAAAGCTAAGATACTAGAGATCTATAACCATGAAATTTTTTGCTAAACTACAATGCAAAAGAATGGTTTTCCACCCACGGGTATTGAATGAAACTCACCTTCTTTCTGAAAGATATAAAAAAAAAAGTTTTCTTATGGTACTGACAAGGCTGAAAATTCAACTTCCTAAGAACAAGGATGATATGCTACAAAGGAACTATCACTTGAGAAGGAACTGGGATTCAAACAAGTGATTCCAGTGTATTTAAATGTCTTCTGCTCGCCCTTATCACCTAAAATATCTGCATGAATAAATGAAATAAATGTCAGTTTTTAACTCCCTCTAATTCTGATGGCAAAGTTAATTTCTTACCAATTTTTTAGTATTGTTCTAAAACGCGCCACCTGGGCGCACCTAGGTGGCGTGTTTAATCGTTGGGGCCAGACGCTCGCCGGAATGGGCAGCATTTTCCACCCATTCTAGAAAATTTTGGACGCGAAAATATCGGTCAACGTCCGTTGACCAACTCAGAATTTGAAATTGAAGCAGTTTTCCGGCCGGATTTTACACCATAATCCTAATCCTAACCCTAACCTTAATTTTACAAAACTAATTCTCTAACCCTTCAATTTCAAAAAAAAAAAACCCATTTGAAGCATAAACCCTAATTTCAAAAAACTCCAATTTCTTTAATTTTTGTTAGTTTCTCATCAAACTGGCCCTCTATAAATCTTACCCTTTACTCAAACAACATTTCCCTATGGTTAATTTGTCAAAATCACACCAAATCTTAAACCTAATTATGGAAATTCTCTATTTCCGATTAATTTCTTAGGCCCCGCCTAGGCGCCCTAGACGCTAGGTGCTGGGTCGCCGCCCGACTAGCGTATAACGCGTTTTAGAACACTGAATCAGTTTAAGATAACAGTTAATTGCTTTCTCCATACTCAGTACATGCAATGAATCAATTTTTTTCTATTTGTTGACCCAATAAATGTTAACCAAATTAAAAATAATCAAATCTAATTCTTTCTTCTGTTGGTTGATGGATTGTTGTCTGCTTGGGTTTTAGGTTTTAAGATCTTATGAGAGATGCAACATTTTTAAATGTAGCCTCTATTTCTGCCATTCATATGGAATCTAAGGATGAATAAATAACAAAATGCTGCATCAAAATTGTGAACATAATCCCATCAAAATTAAATTTGAAAAAACACATATATAAGATGTGAGTAATACCGCATGTGGAGTCGGATACAGATAAAGAGAGTTATCATAATTCCAAATAATGCGCTGTACCATGAGAGGGAGTGGGCACAGATGACTTTGGTGTATTATGGTTGCAACAAGCTGCAGCGAAAACACATAAAACTAGTTAGTAGGATGACCCAATTGCTGCAAATTATAAGTCAGTCTGCCAAATAATTACAAGAAACAAGATTGGGTGAGGTTGAGAGAAGAAAAATACATGCTCAAAAGGATCATCAGTTTCTTCCATAGATGGAGGGATCAAACATGAACAAAGCATTCAATACAGAAGATCCTGGTGAAAAAAACATAATTTCTTGGGTGTAGAACTTGATTCTGTTTTCAAACATGTTGAAACATTAGATATTCCAATTACCATATTGAATTCACAAGACACCTTATTTTAAACAGCAAAAATCAAATCAAATCAAAAGAAGAGCATCCTCTGTAATCCAACATTACACAGTTCATGGAATTCAAAGACCATATATTTAAGATACCACTGAATAAAAAATCCAGGAGGATGTGTTCTAGGGGAAAATAAACTAATTTTCATCAATATTTTAACTGGTCAGTGATCAGAAAGTTTAAACTGCAAGGATTACTCAAAATATGGCATTTGGGATGTAATTTCGGATCTCCTCAGTCAGATATTTCAGTAAATCACACCTGGGAAGAACGGTAGACGGGCCTGAAAATGTCAAACAGCAGAGTTCTCAAGCAACTGTATACACGAAAGTATCAAGGAAGCATGCAGTAATCAGTTTAAAATACTTGCATCATTAGGACCTGGAATAAACAGAAACTGACTATGCCCTTTTAGACGTGGATGGGCAGCAATCATTTGCCCTAGCTTGTCAAACTGCAATCTACATATCCAGATCGGATGTTGTGTTTGTTTACACCAGAAAATATGTGTGTTCACGCGATTACAATATAACAAGAAATCAAAACTTAAGACTAGAAAAGGAATGAAAGGAGAGGTTGCAAGGGTGAGAACAGAAGTTGCCCATAAATACAAATAATAAGGGAACCACCTCCACACTCTCAAAACCATCGAGGACAATCTCCAGCTTTCCCAAAACCTTCTCTAAGGACAGGACAATCAAATAATTAATCCATTGTAAGATAAAATAAGACTAACAAGTAGTAGAGGTTGTGATTTACCTCTTCATTATCCAACCAAATATCAGAGAGTATGACAAACATGTCATTGACTGCTCTCTTTTCCAGATCTGCAAGCCTGAGCTATAAAAAATGCAATCGGAAAACCATGATCGATCATATTACTTAGCTTCTACTCCAGGAGGTTCCAGAAAAAACATTAGATATGTATTGTCAATGCTGATAAGGATACAGTATCCTCTTTTGTTAGTGTACCACCACCAAAAATGTCATGTCCTGCAAGCAGCTTGAGTGACTGATCCCTGACCTCCAGCGGAGGAAATCCACATGTAATTACCTGTATGAGAAAACAACTATTAGCATAAAACAAAAATTGAGCCATGCAGTTATAGCAACTTTTTCGAAAGGATGTATTTCTCTAACCTGAAAAATACCATCTACAAGCATCTCGCCTTCTGCGACAACAATGGTGTGTTCTGTAAAAAATCCTGTGGTAATTTTGTCATAATTGTCAAGAAAAACAATCATTTAGTATCTGTATCTCCATTTAGATTGCACCAAATCAAATGTTTCAGCTTCTTGTGAATCTTGTCACTCTATGTAGTAAAAAAATATAAAAAAGGGGACCTAACTCCAAGCTCCAATGACAAAAGTAAATTTGGAATCAAATTAATAACTAAAGTGGTCCCAACAGTTCAAGAACTGCACTAGAGTACAATAGGCAGCAGTAAAATTCTTCAATGTGGACAAAACACAGAGTGCAGGAAAATCTTCTGAAGATGAGAAAACTAGAACGCTAATATTCACAAAGCAATTTTTAAACAATAGATAATCAGATCAAATGGTACTGTAAAGGCATGAGAAACTAAGTGTGGAAAATGATAGATAGTGCATAGTACTTGGCAAAGGATATTGCTTTAGACAGATCAATTTCCACCAAAGCAGAAAGATCTTCCAAATAGAAGTGGCCATCCTCCAACTGAGATATTACTCCCATCACCCATCTTTTCCCTGTTTGCCCAACCAAAGACTGAATCGTAGAAATCTGTGCAGCTGCAGCAACAAAAATAGAGCCATATTTTTCATGTTGTGATATGCAGACCAAAACAGAGATAAGAGAGGGAAAGAGAGAGAGAGAGAGAGAGAGAGAACAACCTCACAACTTCCTAATTCTGAGTTTTCAAAATCGAAAGAAGGTCTGGAGAAATGTTGGTCATGAAAGACCCTCTGAATTAGCAACAGAAACCTATCCCTGTACAATGCTGCTTTTGCAGAAGCATCACCGTGAATAGGTAGGCTGCTCATATGCCTAAAATCAAAATAACATTCTCACTTCAATTCAATGCCACCACAATCAACACAATTTAAATTCCTACTCATCAACCCAACATTTTATTATCTTTCTTCTCTTCCCAATTTCCAAATTCTATAAAAAAAAAAAAAAACAAAATTTGGAACCTCAAATATAAGCTGAATCACTACGAAACTCACAGGCATTTGGTCTCTGATTTGCAAAAACTTTTCAAAAATAGGATACAATCTTATATAAAATCTCAAATAGAAACAGCATCTATATATATATATGAATTATCTTATAAAGACGTCCACACCTTTTTAAAGTGTGGACGGAACTAAAAAATAACAAAAACATAGGCTACAATGCAATTTTTTTCTTAGGTTTTTTTTCCATAAAATAATAAATATATCCATTATCTTACATGATACAAAGTTTGAAAACTCGATATGCAGTGCGAATCAATCCCCCACATGCGGCGAGGCCGGCAAGATCGCCTCAAGGCGGTCGAGGCAAAGCCTCAATCTGAACAGGAAAAAATAAAATAAAATCATCAAATCATCAAAATGAAATCATCAACAACATATCTATATCAATTAATACATAAAGTATTCATCAAAACCAAACAAAATGAAATATAATACATAACAAAATAGGTTCATGAAACAAAATGACTATTAATCTCTAAATATGCTATCATTTGTGTCTAATAGCATGAAGTATGGGTTTGAAGTGTCGTCCTCTAAAGAGTCATCATCTGAAGTGTCATCCTCCAAAAAGATATAATCATATCTAATTCATTCGCAAACAATTTTTATTAATAACAAATTATAACAAATAATATAATAGTAAATGTTGGTTATTTTTAAAGATAATAATTATTTAGCCATTTGCAACGGCACATCGAGGTCAAGCTGCCTGGTCAAAGCAGTTAACAACGCTGTCGGTTAGGATTTAAAAATCGAGATCAATGTTCTAAAAAATTGTTAGACGGTAGGCGCACGGTGGGAGAGTGCCTAAAGTTCAAGCCTTCTAGGCGCCGTCTAGAAGAATAGGCTAGGCGGTGTTAGGCGATTTTATTTTTTATTCAAAAAATTAGAAAAAATTAAATTTAGGGGAAAAAACATACAGACCCGTCTAGAAACGTTTAGATGGCAAGTTAGACCCACCTAACCCGCCTAGAACCACCTAGGCGGCTGTCTAGAACCATCTAATTGCCTAACACCACCTATCAACCGTTTTTATACATAATCAGAACGGTTAGCACTGCCTAGTGTCTAGGCGACCGCCTAGACCTCTTTATAGAACAGTGGTTGGGATTTTATTTTCTTTAGCTTTTTAACCGGTAAAGAAACTCAAGTCAGGACTCTCTATCCCGATTTTCAGCTCCCTTATATAATTTTTTATTTTAAAAAAAAATAGCAATTTTAAGGCTTTCGGGACAAGACGTTAGCCTCAAACCGCTTGTAACTGCCCTGGCTCAAGGCTTCATTAGGCGGGCTCGTTGAAAATTCTGCCTGAAGTAACAGTCTCAATGCGCCGCTGGCCGCAAGACGGCCGAGGCCGCGCCTCGAGGCTCGCCTTAGATGGAGTTTTTAAATTATGACATGATAGTCCGCATTTTTTTAAAGTTGCTAAAAATCAAAAACAAAATCACGAGCTACAATACACTAGAAAAAAAATTACATTTGAGCCTGTATTTTTCCTGGGTTTTAGTTCATTCCGCACTATAATCAATGTGGCGTTTATATTTATTTTCATTTTCTTTATCTCTTTTTTACAATAGTAAAGAACTATATAATTAAACATGCACTTAGGCAGTTAGGCTCAAGTAAAATTAAAAAGTCCAAACACGGAGACATATATAGTAGGTGAGAATAAATAGTTAAAATTGCGTGAGCATAAAACATAACGTACTGATAAAATTGTTTCTTGATAGAATCGTATCGAAATTTTAGGAACCAAAAAGGCATCGATCACACGAATAGCAGAATGAGAAGAAACAGAACCACGATCCTCTTCGGCAGCAGCCTCCGCTTCTAACAATACACTAATCACTCGATTCACCGATTCTTTGTCTATTGTCGAAGATTTCATTGCCAATTCAACAAAAAATAAATAAATCAACCAAGAAAACATAAAATTGAATTATAAAAAAAAGAAAAAGAAAATAATAAATGGTACAAGAGGATTCGTGTTCGAGCTTATCGAGGAGGAGATCGATGGCCTCTCTTCAGCGTCGGGAAACCGATTTACGAACGAAATCGTCTATTTTGAGGCGTAGCCTCTGATTTTCAATTTTCTCTGAATTTTCTTTCTTGTTTGTCTACTCATTTTGATATTTTGTTTTCAATTTTTTTACTGCTACGGCAACGTGGTTTGGATCTCTTTCCTTCTTTCTGTAAACTGTTAGCTTAGCTCTGCTTTTGAGCGGGAAAATTCTTTTAATAATTTATTTCTACCAAACCCTAATCATCTAAGTGTGATCAGGCTCGGGAAAAGTCCGGCATGTCTCGGGTTCGGGCTTCGGCCCAATTTTTTAATAATAAAAAAATTATATATATATATATATATATATATATATTATTATATTAATATTAATATTTTTTTTAAGCCCGGGCCCGGACTTCTTGTGTTAAGCCTAACTCAGGCCTCATATTTCAGGGCTCGGCTGTAACATCCTACCTAATGTCAGGATGCTACCGGCAAGAGACAGTAAAACTCATCTCCATAAGCCTCTGATGCTACTAAAATTTCGGCATGATCTCTGCTAAAAATCATGAAACCTGGATTAAAGTCCAACACCTCGAGGTGTCCTGATATTAAATACAAACCATTATTCTCAACTCATAAGCAAATAGGCCTATGGCCTGACATAATCTCAACTCATAAGCAAATAGGCCTCCGGCCTGACATTAGACAGAATAACTATAAACAACTACGTGCTTAGCACGATTAAAACTACACATGTGATACAAATAAATAAAACTAAGGTTGTGGAAGCCCATAACACATCTCATAACCATACAACGACTCAAGACCAACTTGATTGCATCGGGATGATCCGCTATCTGCAAAATGCCTTAATAATCTTCTAGCTCTTTAGGTTCAATGTGAACCTGCAACACTAGCAAATTGTTGGGGTGTGATCTATAAAGCTCAATAAGTAACTCACATCTTATGAAAATATAACAAGTGACAATAAGAACTTAAATAGAAGTCAAATATATGTGATTATACTCAAACTTATAAATCTCCTCTTAATCTGATGACAACATACAAGTCCCGAATCAATTCAAGTCCCGAATAAACTCTTAAAAAATATATTCTTCTGTTTCTCGTAAGAAGGAGTGAATTATATATCTATGTAAAACGTTCACAACTACACACCAAACCATATCCCCAAAATACGTAGTTATTGGCCGGGAATGCAACACCAACCTCACCATAGTAAATCAAAGGACATATCTGTCATGCAGGAGTTCATAGTATACTCAGGATTAAGATCGAATTCATATATGACCATCTATTAGATAAAATGAATTTCTTCGGTTAACGGATATTAAAAGAAATCTGTATTTATCTGAGTCTAGTCCTATATGATCTCATCATACAAGGTGACTTCACTCCCATGTCACTACATGAACGATCCCGGATCAAGGTCGTCATACAAGTATAAAATGGACCACAGCTATAGATAAACCACAAACAAGGTACCCTCTTTGTTTACTCCCTATGGACTATTTAGATTACTAACTTCAGACATAAGCCCTACTGTGCATCAAACATACACTAAGTCTGAAGGTACAATAGTAATCAAGGTAAACAAGACAATTGGACAATATGCGATATAAATCAAACAACTTTGATAAAATGAATAATGCATTTATTATTATTACAATAATCAATTCTGTTTTACAATACATGAAGCTTTAGGACATAAATCCCAACAATCTCCCACTTGGACTAGAGCAACTGGGACATGTCATGTAATCTTAAACCCTTTAGGTGACCTTCAAACACTTTAGCCGATAAGGTCTTTGTAAACGAATCAGCCATGTTGTCTGCGGATGGAATCTGCGTGACAGCGACATCTCCTCTCTGCACTATCTCACTGATAAGGTGATATTTTCTCTCAATATGCTTACCCATATTGTGGCTTCTTGGTTCTTTGGAGTTCGCCACTACACGACTATTATCACAATAAAGTGTGAGCGGTTTAGCCATATCTGGAACAATTTCCAGATCTGCAAGAACTTACGGAGCCAGACTGCTTCCTTAGCTGTTTCACAAGCTACTACATTTTCAGCCTCCATGGTGGAGTCAGCAATACATGATTGTTTTATGCTCCTCCATACTATAGCCCCACCACCTAGGGTTAACAATGATCCAGATATTGATTTTCTAGAATCAACATCCGTCTGAAAATCAGAGCCTGTATATCCTCTCAGAATCATATCCTGACTTGTATATACAAGCATATAATTTCTCGTTCTCCGAAGATACTTGAGAATATGTTTCACCGCTACCTAAAGGTCCAATCCTGGGTTGGATTGAAACCTACTGACTACTCCCACTGTAAAACAGATGTCTGGTCTCGTGCATAACATAGCATACATAAGACTTCCAATTGCTGAAGCATATGGTATATGTCTCATCTCCTCAACTGCTTGAGGTGTCTTAGGAGACTTTTCCTTAGACTAATGAATTCCATGCCTGAAAGGTAAATTACCTTACTTGGAATTCTGCATACCAAATCGCACAAGAATCTTGTCGATATAGGTTGCTTGAGACATTTCCAACAGTCATTTCTTAAAATCCCGAATAATCTGGATCCCAAGTACATAACTTGCCTCTCCCAAATCTTTTATTTGGAATTGGTTAGCTAGCCAGATTTTCACGTCCGATAATATCTTTACATTATTCCCAATGAGTAAAATATCATCGACGTATAACACAAGGAAAACCACATTCCCATCAATGATGCACTTGTAGACACAAGGCTCATCGATGTTCTGCTCAAAGTTATAAGACATGATCGTAGTATCAAACCTTATGTTCCAAGATCTAGATGCTTGCTTAAGTCCATAAATGGACCTTTGCAACTTGCAAACCTTTTGCTCTTGACCTTGGGTAATGAACCCCTCTGGTTTTACCATATAGATACTCTCATCAAGATTGCCAGTTAAGAATGTAGTCTTGACGCCCATTTGCCAAATCTCATAGTCATAATATGCGGCAATGGAAAGAAGAATCCTGATAGATTTAAGCATAGCTACTGGCGAGAAAGTTTCTTCATAGTCAACTCCCTCATTTTGGGTATAACCATTTGCCACTAGCCTAGCCTTGAAAGTCTGTAATTTCCCATCTATTCCTCTTTTTATCTTGTAGATCCACTTGCAACCTATGGGTTTTACTCCATCAGGTTGGTCTACAAGTTCCCAAACTGAGTTGGAGTACATAGACTCCATCTCGAGGTTCATGGTTTTGAGCCATTCTACATAGACTCCATCTCGAGGTTCATGGTTTTGAGCCATTCCTCTTTATCAGTATCTTCCATTGCACTACGATAGGTCAATGGATCATCTATACCATCACAAGATGCAACAACTTGCACCTCACCATTTCCTAGATAGCGTTCAGGTTGTCTTACAACTCTCCCACTACGTCTAGGTGGTATGGTATCCTGATAAACTTGCATCTGACTTTCAGATGTAGAAGGTGTAATGTTTTTGTCAACATTTGACAATGGTGTACTGGTCGTACCAGCAAATAACTCCTTAAGTAACACTTTACTTCGAGGTTTGAACTCTCTCATATAGTCCTCCTTAAGGAATGTAGCATTTTTCAACACAAATACTTTATTATATTATGGACTATAAAAGAATCCACCCCTAGTTTCCTAGGATAGCTTACAAATAGGCACACCTGTGAACGTGGTTCCAACTTAGTAGTCTTGTTATTTAGCACATGTGCCGAACCCCCCATATGCGGAAATGTCGCAAACTAGCTTTACGACCATTCCACAACTCCAAGGGAGTCTTAGGAACAGACTTAGAAGGAACAACATTCAGGATATACATTGCAGTTTGTAATGCATACCCCCGGAATGAACTAGGTAGAGTGTTATTGTTAGGTTTCTATAAAGTCCCAAGATCTATTTCAAGCAATGAACATGTGCGAATACAACAATGAAGAATTGAGGAATCATACTCACATTGATCGGTTGTGCGATGCGACGAACACAAAATCCTTTTGCTCCTCTTAGAAGCTCTCGGCAGTGAGCTTTTTGTGCTCCTCCAAAATTCGATCATGGTCCTACATTGATGCTCCAAGCTCCAAGCTTCATTTGGTGGTTCCAAGCTCACAAGTTGGTTTCCCTATCACCTTCGCAAGACTCCGGATGTGTGCTAGCACTCTTGAAATTTTGCCACAAAATTTCCTTTGCTTCTCCTTGTATTCTCGGCAAAATGCAGAAAAAGGAAGAAGAAAACAGCCCCTTGGGCGTGAGAGGGAAGATGAGAGAAGAGAGAAAATGTGTTAAGTGTTGGTAGTTGGAGATCACTCGTGACAAGTTGTCAAATCACTCAAAGTGGCTAGACATCACATCAATCGATTGACTAGTGATTTGACGCTTGATGTGACTTGTGGACCGCACTTAAATTCGTAATGCGAGTGCTCCCGCAAACACTCCCGGGCTCGAGTTCGCTAATTCCGAATTAACGAATTTTCCGTTGCGATGTAATTAAATAATTATGCCTAACAAAATTACTATTCACGTCGCTAACGAATTAATTCTAAATTAACTCGTTCGCCCGAATTAAAATTTAATTTTAATTCCGCGTCGAAATCCAATTTCGTATAATATATCGAATATATTATTTTATCGATTAATTCCAAAATAATCGTTGTCTCTCTATAAATAATATTTTATCCCAGATAAAATAACTCCGTGATTAATCCCAGAAAAATTTTCTCTCTCTTATAATTAATCTCAGATTAATAAAGTGCGAGTCATACGTCATTGGTGAATCTTCGGGAAGCGACCCATGAGATCCCCGGATATGTTGGCAGTAAATCCGGTTGTCAGACTATCCGAACACGTACGTACCTAATACTAATTTTTACTGATTTACAAGACATGGTTGGCTTCTAGCAAAGCACCGTGCCTACCCAATTCTCCAGAAATATTCTTACTGGAATATGTGATCTATATCAGGCGTAGCATATGTAGTATTGCGTATTTCGATCCAGTATCGGATGTCACGTGCAAGGCCTGTGGCTGGAATTGTGTCTGCCCCGTACGAATCACATATCGGATCTCTGGTAACTAGTCTCTATTATTGGATAATCATGACCTAGTCATATTATCCCGATGACTGCAGTACATAAGAGCACAAGTTCCGTATCCTACGTGATCATCATCTCCACTATGACTGGAGTGATACTTCCGTCTTGACATCACACCAATACACTACGATTCTCAATATACCCAGAACCAAAAGTATATTGATTGTCGCAAGTATTAGCGGTGCAAGTCTCAGGTTAAGACCAAATACACCTACCCTGATTCGGACTTCCATAGACACATAGTCATACTACCAATGGAATTTCGAGGGGTCTATCCAGAGCGAAGTTGTTCCCGTACTATCGGTAAACACAACCTCCTATTACACTTGCATGAGTATCATATACCCAAATATATTAGAACTATGCCGTTATGCTCCCACAACGCGCACAAGTGTAATACTAGTCTTTTACGCATTATCGATGTCCAATCTCGATAATACTCTGACTAGGGATATTTAATGATTAAACCTTCGTGGATTGATATTGTCTCATATCATCTCAATCCGGAACTAATCATATGGACCTTCTATCATTTATACATCTTGGTAATCTAATTATAAATGATAAAAGAGCAATTTCCTTTGTCACATAGTTAATTTGTACAACAACACCATGATTTGTACAAATAGTGATGCTATGGGCCATAACTGTCCAACAATCTACCACTTGGCCTATAGCCAATCACTCAAGTGTCCTACATCCGAACTATGTACGGATCGCTCAAACTTCTGCTGAGGAAAGGATTTCGTCAGCGGATTTGCAGTGTCATCCTCTGATGCGATTTATTCGATCATCACATCGCCACTATGTATGATCCGAACGAATCAGATGAATATCTGAAGTATATATTTGGATCGTTGATGAGACCATTAATTCTTTAGCCTGTGCTGTAGCCTAGCTCAGCTGCTAACAGAACTACTCCTAATCTGATTAGGATTATTATGATCTAAATGACTTCTATTGTTGCCTCAGCTGCAGCAATAATCCACTTTTGTTGTTTATTCGGTAACAGTATCTTTCTTGGAAGATTTCCAGCTCACTGTTCCGTTATTCAAACTGCATAGTACATTTGTTACGACTTATAGTTATTTTTATCGGTCAGGAAACTTGCAACAGTAAACCCAGTCACTTCAAGTTCTCCTTCTCCATAGCTTAAGAAAGCATCCTTAGATCATCTAAGATACGTAAGGATGTTCTTAACATCAATCCAGTGACTATCACTTGGATTGGCCTGATTGTGACTCCATATGCTCAAAGCATATGAGACACCAGGTCGCGTACATTTATTTCAATGTACGAGTTCTCGAGAGTATTAACAACTTTAAATCTATCCCAGTAGATCTTTATTCCTAGAATAAAAGTTGTTTCTCCCAAGAATTCTACGGAGAATTTTCATGAAAGCTAAGCTTTCACCGATTTTATTATTGGAATATCATTTCCAAGAAATGACATATCATCATTATATAGGACATTCATTGTCAGTGCGCTCCCACTAACCTCATTATATACACAAGAATCATTTTCGTTTTTGAATTAAATCATACACCATTATGATTACATCAAAATGATATAGTTTCAAGAACGCAATGCTTGCTTCAATCCATCCATGGATCGAATTAACTTGCAAACCTTGTTTGCTTGTTTTGGTACGAAAAAACCGTCAGGATGTTACAAACATCCTCCAAAAGGTTTCCGTTCAAGGAAAGTGATTTTGACGTTCAGCTGCCATATTTCATAAATGAAATATGCAGCATCAGCAAGCATTATCCAAATGGATTTAACAATGGCAACGGTTAAAAGGTTTCGTCGTAATCGACACAATGTTGATAACGATACATTTTCGCTACAAGCCTAGCTTAGTACGTTGGTATGTTGCCTTCCATGTTTGTCCTCCTTGAAGACTTATATAGTACCAATAGGCACAATGCCTTCCGGTACAACAACCAGTGTCCAAACTTGGTTGGTTTACATGGAATCCATTTCGGACTTCATGGCACTTTGCCATAATAGGGAGTTGATACCTTGTATCACTTCCCCTTACATAGTCAGCTGGTATTCCTCAACAAGATTGACATCTACTTGAGGTGAGATCAGAAACCCATACCCCAGGTTGTTTTCTGACTCTCTCCGACCTACGTGGTTCTTGTGTATTCGAAGATTATTGGTATAGTTTCATCATTGATGAACTATTTGTGTTCCATTAAGGACTCAGTGCCTGGAATAGTATTACTCTATTTTTCATCGAGTTTTACTTTCCTCCCACTTACCACTGCATATCGGTATTCCTCTTAGGAAAACCGCATGGCGAGCAACAATTACATTGTTCTCTTGTGAGTTATATAAGTACTATACTTTCGTTTCCATAGGGTAACCTACAACTAGGTACTTATCCAATTTGGGTTCTAGTTTGGTATCATTCAAACATATGCCCAGCATTCCCAAATCTTCAGGAATGAGAAAACCCGGTTTCTTTCCTGTTCATATCTAATATGAAGTCTGTCAAACAGATTATTATGGAACCTTATTCAAAATAAGTTTTGCATTGTTCATGCGTATCCCTTGAAGGAAATGGTAGCTCAGAGCGACTCATGATTAACCCTATCATGTCCAACAAAATTCGATTTCACTCCTTGGACACACCGTCAAATTGACGTGTTCCGGGAGGAGTCCTCATTGAAAGAATACTATACTCTTTCAAGATACGAGAAACTTATTGCTTAAGTATTTTCATCATGGTCTAACCGTGATGATTTTAATACTTTAGCGGTCTGTCTGTCTACTTCCTGTCGAAACTCTTTGAAAGTTTCCGATCCGTGTTTCACAAGAAACACATAACCATAACGCGATGCCACATCCGTAAAGGTCACAAAACATTCATATCCACCTCTAGCCTAGCTAGACATGGGCCCACTTACGTCATTATGATCAAGGGCTAACAGATCGGTGGCAGTTACACTTTTACCAAGTAAAAGGTGTTTTAGGCACTTTGCCCAATAAACTAGATTCGTAGACATTATTTGAATAGAATCAAATCTGTCCTAGTACCCACTCTTTGAAAGTGTGGATATACGAGTCTTGTTTAATATGTCCCAGACTACAATGCCACAAATAAGTTTTATCTGATCAAATCAGTTTGAGCTATTTGTTTGTCCTGATATATGTTTGAGATTCATTTATATTCAAAATATAAATACTGTTATTCACATCTAATGTGTTTATCTCAATATCATCTTTATAAAATAAAACACTTTAGTGTTCTAGAATATAAAGGTATATCCACAACGGATTATACTCTGATATAGAGATAAGGTTTCTAGTCAAACTAGTTATATTTTAACAGTTTCCTAATGTAAGTACACACCCGAAGGGTAGTTCCTAAACTTAGGTTTCTACGGTCAAAACAGCGACTCTCGTCCCGTTTCCGATTCGCAGATAAATCTTATCTGAAGTCAGTATCCTACTTGTCAGCAGATTATGCACATCAGTACATTTTTATGTACCACATCCAGTATATGAAATCCAATTTTAATACTAGTAGCGAACATGTTTGTGACAAACATATTTGAAGCCGGAGCCTTGCCCCTCTTCAATTCCTTCATGTCTGCCTTGTCCATACGGCAGTCACGCTTCCAGTGACCCCGTTTGCCACAGTTTAGGCAGACATTTTGGGATATGTCCTATGTCTTCCCAGAAGATTATAATGATTTTGCCTTTGCCCATTTTCCACACTCCAGAAGCCTTTGGCCAAGCCTTGGCCTTCTGGGATGTCGAAGTAAGATGCGCCTTGCGCTTCTTGCCTTATTGCAAACTCTGGCTTTGTCTCCTTGAGTATAGCCATTAAATCTCCAAGAGTTTACTATTGCAATTTAGTACTTCTAAGATCTAAAGATAGATCTATGAAGATCCTTCAATTTCAATATCATACTATAAGGATCTAATCCTTTAGTTCTGACTAAGAAATTAAGGAGTCTTTGCGGCAAGCATAACGGATTAAGCACTAAAGTTATCATCACATGAATATTCCAAATATCAGGTTCTACTATTTGCTCAACTCCGGGCTTAGGCTCGAGACGTCACTATTTCAAATAAAGTAACTTCTCGTTTTTCAGGACTATCCTGAATTTTATTCCCAAATTTGAAAATTAAAGTCGTTTAAATACATTTTCACCCAGGATTATGTTTTAAACACTAATCTTTCAATTATCTTGATTCTAATAATCCAACTATTTAATCAACGATTTTAGGTACTATTTATTATAATGATTACTATAGTCCAACTATATAATCAACTATGATTTAATAGGTTAAATTCAATTATATTGATTACTATAATCCAATTATAAAATCAACTATAATTTAATAGTTTGAATTCAATTATATTGATTACTATAATCCAATTATAAAATCAACTATCAATTGAAATAGTTTGAATACATTCCAACTGTTTATTTAAAACAACGATTAAATATTAGTCCAAATAATATATTAATTTATATTGACGAAAAATTTGTAATGAGCGCGTATGGCAAGTAACTAAACGAATATTGCAAATTTAATACTTGTCTCCCACTATTTTTTCGGCGAGCCTCTAACCCTCTATGGATTACTCGGGAAACCTTGTTTCCTAGTGGGCTAGGATCCCGTTAAATAATACACAATCTTGACTTTGGCCAACAAATTGTATGATAATTAACTAGGTAGATCTCTAAGATCAATTGGATCCCATCCAATTCCTAGATCCAGTAGGTGGACATCCAAGTCCGAAACATATATCTTATATATGCCAATATATTGCCTAACCTTTTTCCTCTGAATCAACTAAGCCTTGGCTTTGGCACAACAAACTTAGTGATCCCAGTTAAGCGGAACCTATTGACTATGGAAAGCTTCGTAATCGATGTCGATGGACAAGAAGTGATCTTGACTTTGGCCAACAAATCACAACTTGGACAAGACACCGATATGGAATAAAGCCTTCATGATTCAAACACATCCGCGACGGACAAAGGTCTTGAATTTGGCCAACAAACCAGTGCCAGTCTTGGATCTTGAGTAAGAATAACTCAATGGAAGGAAAAACGCTTAATATGTAGTGAGGGTTTTTGGCGTAATTGGCAACCAATTATTTATCTTTGTTAAGGTCTCATCATTATACACCCTTAAGAATGCATTCTAAACACATAATAAGGCGCGTAAGTAAATATAATAATGATATGCGGATGGATACTTAACACATTGTTCCTAGAAAAAATCTCTCCATTTCTTCTCTCCCGCTAGCACAAGTATTACTTCTACCCAATTACATAACACTTCTAAAGAAGCCTCATTTACATTGAGGGGAATAGGTGAGAAGAGAAATACACATAGTCAAGAGGTAATAGGCTGGACACGCAGGTCCAATTAATAAATTCTAAATTTATTACAACAATTTCCAAAATTGCCCTCACCCATCTAATATCCATCCGATATATATTATTCATACATCGCATCCATGGATTCACACAAGTATGTTATCAATCAATCTAATCCAATTAATTAATCTGATAATTAATGACCATCCAATGTTCAAACAACGATTTGATTTTGTGCGAGTCCAACTCGTTTTGCGAATAAGTACTCAAAGTACGAATTCTTGAATTATATTAAACTATAACATTAAATCCAATTTAATTTATATTTAATACTAATTCTATATTTAATTCTAAATTAAATATTTACACTTTTTAATGTGCCTTTACGACTTAGATTCTAAATCTAATCATTACGGGTCTCAAAGCCCGATTAACATCCAATGTTAATTTAATTAAAGTCCAATGGACTTTTAATTAATTTCTTAAGGCATGGACTTTTGGTCAAAATGGGTCAAACGCAAAAACCAAAACCCATTTAAGGAATCACTCTTATTTTCCAAGAAACCAATTTAGGCCCATTAGGCCCAATTAAAATTAAAGGTCCATTAAGTCATAATTGGACTTTATGGATATGGTTTTGGGCACAATTGGATCCAACCAATTAGCCTAAACCAAACTTGGCCCAACCAAGCCCATTAAGCCCAATTACAACTTTACAAGCCCAATTCCAAATTTGGTCCAATTAATTTAATTCCAAAATTCCAAATTTCATAATTAAATTAACCAAAGTGTATGCCATAATTAATTAACCAAATTAACATTTCCAAAACACTAATTAGCCTAATTAATTATGCCCATTATCATCAACACATGTCCAACACATTTGAATCAAAAAATCAATCATTTTCCATGCATAGTAGTCACGACAATTTAAGGGTTTTTCATGTCCAATTCCGAATTCAATCCAATTAAATCCTAAATCAACATTCCCCAAATGATTTCAACTCATCCAATGATCAAAATCAAAAATTACCATGACTTAGGGCAACTCATTAGTTCGGCCAAGCCAACCAATTTAGGGAAAATTTATCCGATTCGATTTATATCAAATTGACAATGCATAACACCATGTTATCATAATTTAAGCATACTCAAATAATCAATTTCACTCAAACATGCTCAAATCAATTTTGCCCAAATTTTACCCTAATCAAGTTTCATGCTCAAAATGGCTCTAGATACCATTGTTAGGTTTCTATAAAGTCCCAAGATCTATTTCAAGCAATGAACATGTGCGAATACAACAATGAAGAATGGCAGAATCATACTCACATTGATCGGTTGTGCGATGCGACGAACACAAAATCCTTTTGCTCCTCCTAGAAGCTCTCGGCAGTGAGCTTTTTGTGCTCCTTCAAAATTCGGTCATGGTCCTCCATTGATGCTCCAAGCTCCAAGCTTCATTTGGTGGTTCCAAGCTCACAAGTTGGTTTCCCTATCACCTTCGCAAGACTCTGGATGTGTGCTAGCACTCTTGAAATTTTGCCACAAAATTTCCTTTGCTTCTCCTTGTATTCTCGGCAAAATGCAGAAAAAAGGAAGAAGAAAATAGCCCATTGGGCGTGAGAGGGAAGATGAGAGAAGAGAGAAAATGTGTTAAGTGTTGGTAGTTGGAGATTTGTGTATCTAATACACTTTTTCCACTTTCAAAAAGTCAAGGCAATAAAGCCAACCAATTACCACCATCAATCACTCGTGACAAGTTGTCAAATCACTCAAAGTGACTAGACATCACATCAATCGATTGACTAGTGATTTGACGCTTGATGTGACTTGTGGGCCGCACTTAAATTCGCAATGCGAGTGCAATCACTCCCGGGCTCGGGTTTGCTAATTCCGAATTAACGAATTTTCCGTTGTGACGTAATTAAATAATTATGCCTAGCAAAATTACTATTCACTTCGCTAACGAATTAATTCTAAATTAACTCGTTCGCCCGAATTAAAATCTAATTTTAATTCCGCGTCGAAATCCAATTTCGTATAATATATCGAATATATTATTTTATCGATTAATTCCAAATTAATCGTTCCTTCTCTTTAAATAATATTTTATCCCAGATAAAATAACTCCGTGATTAATCCCAGATTAATTTTCTCTCTCTTATAATTAATCTCAGATTAATAAAGTGCGAGTCATATGTCATCAGTGAATCTTCGGGAAGCGACCCATGAGATCCCCGGATATGTTGGCAGTAAATCCGGTCGTCGGACTATCCGAACATGTTCGTACATAGTACTACATTTTTACCGATTTACAAGACATGGTTGGCTTCTAGCAAAGCACCGTGCCTACCCAATTCTCCAGAAATATTCTTACTGGAATATGTGATCTATATCAGGCGTAACATACGTAGTAGTGCGTATTAAGATCCAGTATCGGATGTCACGTGCAAGGTCTGTGGCTGGAATTGTGTCTGCCCCGTACGAAGCACATATCGGATCTCTGGTAACTAGTCTCTATTATTGGATAATCATGACCTAGTCATATTATCCCGATGACTGCAGTACATAAGAGCACCAGTTTCGTATCATACGTGATCATCATCTCCACTATGACTGGAGTGATACTTCCGTCTTGACATCACACCCAATACACTACGATTCTCAATATACCCAGAAGAGGCGTACACAGAACTTGTTAAAGCCCTGGATGACAAAAACCAAAGTATATTGATTGTCGCAAGTATTAGCGGTGCAAGTCTCAAGTTAAGACCAAATACATCTACCCTGATTCGGACTTCCATAGACACATAGTCATACTACCAATGGAATTTCGAGGGGTCTATCCAGAGCAAAGCTGTTCCCGTACTATCGGTAAACACAACCTCCTATTACACTTGCATGAGTATCATATACCCAAATATATGAGAACTATGCCGTTATGCTCCCACAACGCGCACAAGTGTAATACTAGTCTTTTACGTATTATCGATGTCCAATCTCGATAATACTCTGACTATGGATATTTAATGATTAAACATTCGTGGATTGATACTGTCTCATATCATCTCAATCTGGAACTAATCATATGAACCTTCTATCATTTATACATCTTGGTAATCTAATTACAAATGATAAAAGAGCAATTTCCTTTGTCACATAGTTAATTTGTACAACAACACCATGATCTGTACAAATAGTGATGCTATGGGCCATAACTGTCCAACAACTATAACTAAACATTGTTCTCATCATGTCTAGTATGGTCCGATTTCTCCTTTCTGCAACACCATTTTGTTGTGGTGTTTCAGGTGTTGTGAGCTGTGAAATAATTCCATGCTCAACTAAGAATTCCTCGAAATCTCTATCAAGGTATTCTCCTCCATGATCTTATCGTAGAATTTTGATACTTTTACCTAAATGGTTCTCAACCTCATCACGATACTCTTTAAACTTTTCAAATGTATCTAACTTGTGTTGCATTAGGTAAACATACCCATATCTGGAATAATCGTCAATGAAAGTGACGAAGTATTTAAAACCACCTCGAGCTTTTACATTCATCGGTCCGTAAACGTCTGAATGTATTAGCTCAAGTGTTTCTTTGGCTCTTATCCCTTTTCCAGTAAAAGATCTCTTAGTCATTTTGCCTTCTAGACATGATTCGCAGAGAGGTAAAGTACCGAGTTTTAACTGATTTAAAACTCCGTTCTTAATTAGTCTATCTATCCGGTCAAGGTTAATGTGACCAAGTCTAAGGTGCCATAAATAGGTATCATCATGAGAAATCTTTTGCCGTTTAGTTTTAGATCTTTCAATCTTAAACATTTCAGTATTAAGTAGTGATTCATGCATTAACGGCCTTAATACATATAGATTATTTTCGGAGTTTCCTGTGCATATCTTTAATCCATTTCTACTAATAATAACTGACTTATTATTAAATGAAATAGAAAAACCACATTCCATAAGTTTTGTTACAGAAATCAAATTCCTGCGAAAATCAGGAATATATAGCACACCATTTAAACATAAATAACTATTATTAAAGTTTAACTTGGAATCTCCCACTGCTTTTGCTAAATAGCATCCACTGTCCCAATTCTCATGGTAAAGCTACCTTTAGCAAGGTCCCTCAATGAGTCAAGTAGTTGCAAAGAACAACAAACATGGTTAGTGGCATCAGAATCAACAATCCATATGGATTTATCATCCTCCACCAAAAGAGACTCAATGACAAGTAAATCGTATTTACCTGTATTCTTCTTCTCTTTAAGCTCTGCAAGGTATTTTGGACAATTCCTTTTCCAATGCCCTTGTTGTTCACAATGGAAACATTTTCCTTTGGCATTGGTTCATTTGGAGCTTTTGTTATTCTTCTTTTTCATTGGTTTTTCCTTTGTCTTCTAATTTTTTTTCTTCTTCTTCTTTGCAGATTTAGAAGATTCAACAACATTTTCCTCGACATTGGACCTACGAGAACCGTTCATAACAGACTCGTAATAGGTGAGCTTATTCAGCAGTTCAGTCAACGTAAAAGTCAACTTATTCATAGAACAATTACTTTTAAACTGCAGGAAACTCTTCGAAATGGTTTCCATGATCATTGTCACCTGGCTTTACACATTGATACATGCACCATAGGTTTTGGCCATATTAAGATGAGACATCATCCTTAACACATAGTCTCGGACTGATGTGCCTTCCTTCATTCTAGCGGTCAATACAGAGACTATTGCCTCATGTTGTTGCCGGTCTGAAGGTTGCCCAAACATGTTTTGTAATGACTGCATAATCATTGATGTTGTCGCCATAGGCTCATGCTGTGCAGTAAGAACCTCAGACATGGATGCTATCAAATAGCTATGGTGCTGGCTCAAGAGGACATTCATCAATTAGGACAAATTTAAGGTCTTCGCAGACCAAAATAACATTCATGTCACTTTTCCATTTAACATAATTATCCCCGGTTAATTTTTCTTGTTGTTTGAGAATGAAGATTATTGCAGATGCCATGGCTGAAAAAATAATAAATGCGCATTCAACATTCATTCGTCTCATATTAAAATTGTCAAACATTTAGGCATAAAATTAAACATGATGCATGATCAATGTATAATGAATTAGAAACCAAAAAGAATTATTATGCCGCAGTTATCTATAATCCCACAAATAAGTGCCGCTGTAGGGTAGGTCAAGTATTCACATGATAGATTGAGACATTCTCAATTGATTTATATATCTGAAATAACTCTTATTCCTATATTAATCTACTATCGTTATTTTGATCAAGTAAACTTTGATTAACAACTTAATCATTCCTTTGTAAGTTTGACCCATTATTTCGGAACCCTTGGACTTAACTAGTGAAGTGCCGCCGTAGGGTAGGTCAAATCACCATATACATCTAAAGTCCATATTCTTTCGGAATCCAAACCTGATATTGACCCAAAAAGGACACCATCCGTATGTGGATGAAATAAAAGCCGTCTCGAGGCGCCTATTGAATCTCACGTTTCTGGATAACAATATAGATCACGAGATATATTGTGGTATACCTCTCTCCCACTCACTATTAAGAAGTATAAGGTTTCTATCTCACTAGTATCTTATGAATCTTAGATTATGCTCGGCTAAAGTCATAACCTTATTAATACTAGTTGATAATTTAGTGATCTAACCAATTTTAACTCTTAAAATTTTATTCACTAATCCCGATTAGTCTCTACTAACTAATTAACTTAATTAAACTAATTTAATCAAGTTGTTATAATGATCTAATCAATTTAACTATTAAATTATTAATCCACTAATAGGTTTTAAAATTTAGAATTCAACGAACGGACCAAATGTCATTAAATCATTTAATCGATAAAAGCACATTATTTATTCCAAATGTATGTGGTATTGTATCTCCGAGTGCAGACCATATTACCGTCCATTCAGAATTGGCTATGGAATTTATGTCCGGGTTTCCATCTGATAAACCAAGGAAAATAATGTACTCATAAGGTCCATTTGTTTTTAAAACTTGAATTCACAATTTTTAAACTTTAAACCAATTAATCTTATTAATCCATTTGCATGCATCTCATATTCTTATTTAACTTTTAAATTACATAAAATCATATTTTATGACTAGAATATCATGCATATCTACATGTTATGGCATGTGAAAATACAAGAATAGGCACCATAGGCTATATGATATGTTAATAAACAATTTAAAACATATATATATTCCCAGGTCTGGGCTGAAAATGTTTGTGTGGTGTTTGACGGGCGTTCGAACGTTATCACTCGAAACTAACAAACCGAAGTGTGGGCTTCACTCACAAAGATCAAACCTCTAAACTATTTAGAGATTTAGGATGTCACAATGGTGTTTGACTCTTTAGAATTTCAAACACTCTCACAACACTTGTGAATTTTTAAACTCTCTCTATTTTCTCTCAAATTCTTTCTCATAACACTTGTGTGAATGAATGCAAAATGTTAACCTTAAGAAGTGAGAAAAATGACAGAGATTATATTCTCTTACACAAGCGTTGTGAGAGTGTTTGAAATTCTAAAGAGCCAAACACCATTGTGACATCCTAAATCTCTAAATAGTTTAGAGGTTTGATCTTTGTGAGTGAAGCCCACACTTCAGTTTGTTGGTTTCGAGTGATAGTTCAGAAGATCGAGTGGTTGATCCAAGTGTTGGACACCACAAGATTGATCTTGGCTACTACAATAAAGGGAGCAGGCAAAGAAAATTTTAAAGATCCATACCGGAGCCGGTGCCACCACAAGAAACTTCCGCCGCGCTAAGGAAAGTCGTTTCCTACACCCAATACCTAGGATCTATGGACATCTGTCATCCCTAGTCATGTATCATGTGTTCACACGTACCAGATTCGTTACCGATATCCGTCAATTTCATATCTGAGTCAAGTTACATCTGAGGTGGGTTTTTGCCCCATGCCTCCAAAATCATAAATTCATACCTTTGAAATCATTTCATCATCAAAGTATTCATCTGAAATCAAGCTTTATCAAAAAGCTTAAATCATATGTCTCAACTCGAGTGAAATCAACATTTCAAGTGAAAATCAATTTAGTCAAGTGATATGCAAAAATCATATCTGAAATCATAATTTAAACTCTTAAATAAGTATTCCACAAAATCGTTAACCAATTAAACATACCCACATGTATACATGTCACGTGTCACAAACTCATTACACGATTTCTCATACCCAAACATATACACGACAAACATTGTTTAATCATTCAGAATCATCACACGCATACATTTATATACATATATCAATCATATGAATATATTTATTACTTCGAATTCTGATATCATGACCTTTACAATCCTCACATTCTTTACTTATCAATCAACGTTCACCATTCATATACGTATCCAATCATGTCATACATATACAAATACGCGTTCATATGCTAATACACATGCTTATACATACTCATACATTTACATACACGAATCCATATTAGTACCGATTCATACACTTCCATACATCCATACATACACATGAACATTATGCTCATTTCATGTCTCACTTCATGTCATATCAATAACAAATATCCATACATGTGGTAGTCGATTATCCTAACCATGCATAATCTCGAACTTCGTTCTCAAGAATATACCTTAACTATCATCTTTTATCCTAACATGTCATTCATATATATAATATATATATATATATATATATATAATCAAACACGAAATCACTAATTTAAGTTCTTATCGCATTGGTTACTTACCTGGCTTCGTGAGCACTCAAAGTCTTAGTCACATTTGTCAAAACAAATGGCGAAAATGCCATCAGAATCGCGATTTACGGTATTCTCGACTTAACTACGATAAAATCCCGGATCTTTCCGGAATAACCAAAACAAGTCCAATCTCAATGGTTTCAGTTCCGGTAATCTTATAACATCATTATAAACCAACCCAAGTGATCAGTTTTTTCAAATTCTCGGTTTACGTGTTTTTGGAAATTCTTCCGAAATTTTTTCGCAAACGCTACGGAAAGATCCCGAACCCTCTGAACCAACTCAGATTTATCCAAACATGTTCGTAATATCATAAATAACTCATAAATATCGTTAAAATCAAAATACATCTTTATACGCAAAAAACCACTTTTACCGAAAACTTGCATATTCTATCGGATCATTCAAACTCGTTACGTTTTCACTCGGATTCTACCGAATGCTCATATTCAATATACTAATACTTAAATAATTCAATTTATACCATTATTTTACTCTACGAGAGCTTCGATTTGACGGGTGGCTCGGGTCGTGAAATGAAGTGAGGAGCCGGGATCGCCAAACCCATTTTCGCGCACATTCCTCCTTTTTTCTCACCGGTGGCGGCGATCTGGGACCGCCGCCGGCCATCTTCAGACGGGGGTGGCGGGCGCACCCCCTAGGTCGTCGGCCGGCCGGTGGTGGCCGGATGGCCGGTCGACGAGCCTCACGAACCAGGACGCAGGGTGGAGGTGTTTGAGAAGCTTTTGATTTTTTTTTTGTAATTATGGAAACATGAGGGTATTAATAGAGGAATTCTGAAAATTTACATTTAGACCCCCCGTAAAATTACAATCAGGACTGTATCATGAGGTTTTTACGGATATTTATACTTTCGAACCCATCTGATGTAAATTTCGAAAGTTGTTTGTCTCGGAAAAACGAGTCTGATGGTTTAGAAATCAGTTCAATCGAAGTTCATTTGCTATCTTTATAGCCGAAACAAGAAACTTTTACGCGTAAAACGCTATAATCAAAAATCACGTAACCGATTATCAGAACCACACGTTTTCCAACAAGACGAAACTTCACTTAAAAATATTCCAATCTATTTTTCAACACATGGAGCCTTAATTTCGAATATCAATCAGTTTCGAATTCCAAACTTCAATTCGGAAAGCTTCTAAAATCGTTCCGAAAAATATTCGGGATATTACACCGGTCCTGGATTTTTTATCCCGGGCCTGGGCTTTTTTTGCCATGCTTAGTGGCAATGGGTCGGGCCTAGTCCGACCTTTGAGAAGCCCGACCTGAGCCGGAAATCACAGGAAAAGTCCAAACTCTGAAATAGTTTGGCCTGAAATGTTATCTGACCGGTCTGACCCGTCTCGGACTCGGATTCGAGCTTTTTCTAGCCCTTTTTTTTATAACTAAAATCAGTAATAATTCAAAAATCTTAGGATTAATAATTTTTTTATTTCGAGTCCGACTTACCATTGTAAAGCATTGCACAGGTTTTTTTAATCTCCGGCGGGTAGGACTGAGCTCGGGCTTTTTTGGCCATATATATAATCATCATCTTATGCGAGTGGTAAAAAACCAAGGTCTGGGCCCGACCCATTTTTTATTAATAAAAATAAGTTTTTTTAATTATATAAATGAATTTTTAATTCTAAATATACATATTTATAACTAAATTTTTATAATTTAATATAAAAACAATAAAAACATAGAAATTCTTAAAATTTTCATTTTAAAGTATTAAAAAAAATTAGAAAAAATATTTTTTCAAAAAAAATTAAAAAATTTCTATTTTACCACACTTAAATAAAATATAGTTTCACGTTTTCTAATAATTCAAAGGCTGAATTGTCACTATTTATTTCCGCAAGTGACATATTAACATTGCCCTTTTTATGTGTAGAAAAAAAAAATCAATACTTTACCCATAAAATAAATAGTTGAGATTTAATATTATGAATGATAAGAGCATCTCCAAACGGAACTTTATATTTGGTATAAAATTTATACCAAATCTTGAATTATCTCCAATTATTGCTTTGACTATTATACCAAATCTATAATTTTGGAACTTTTTATAGTGTTTTTGATATAAATCCTATGAGAACAAAGCACGTAAAATCCACAACTAGATTGAAATATTGCCAAGGATCACCAAGAAAGGTTAGAAGATCGAAATCCTTGAGAAGTAAAGTCTTAAGAATCATGATGCTTAAAACGCCACAAGGTCAATAACACATTTGATAAGTCTGCAATTCTTTCAAGTTTGAGGAAGAACTTGATCGAGAATTTTTATTATCCAATCAACAAAAAATTAGTCTCTAAATTACATAATGAAAGTTATTTCAATAAAAAGCAAATCTTATCCTATCCAAATAAGGTAACATAAAATAAACCCAAAATATTAATGAAATCAAAGACTTCCTACACACCCTAAAGCTTATCCTTATCTTATCTTAGTTTACTTAAGGCACAAGTTATGTTTGTAACAAATCAAACTTAAAGCCTAAGTAAGGTACCTCACGCCTAACTCCCTTAATTATCCTAACTAACCCATTAAACAAATGACACAAATTAAATGTATTTAATTAACAATTTAAATGGATAAAATAACTCAGGCCCATTTAAGTAAAAGTTGCACATGACATGTAGGACTTCGTCTTCAAATGGATCAAACTTCATCTTATATAACTTGAATGATGTTAATGAAGGTTGGTTCCTCTTGATTTGTACATGTCTTGAATGTTGACTCCTTGCTTGCACAAGTTGATAAAGATTCGGTTATACCTTGTTGAACATATTCTTGCATGACTTCTTTGATCTTATTGGTTCCAGACCTTGTAATAAGCCCCCAAGAACATACAATGGATCTTTAGAAATATGGACTTGAGCTTTATCACCTTGAATTGTATCATTCCCATTATCTTGGAAAAGATTAAACATCGAATCTGAACCTACATCAAAAAAAGAAAGATAAGCAATATTAAAGGTAGCACTAGTATTGTAAGTGTCATATACATGCCATGATCTCTAAGCGTGATTATTGTGTGAATTAATCAAGAAAGTTGCGGAATACTTACATTGATCGGATTTATGATTTCAAAAAATCCATGGATGTTGAAGCTTCCAGCTGATGGGTGAGTATCCCTATCACCTTCATTTGACTCCCATATTTACTAACAAGAACAAAAATGAACCCCAAAATCGCCCTCCAAGAGAAGCAAGATTCGGCTAAGAGAGAGGGAAGCAATCGGCCCTTGGATATTAGGCCATTCGGCCATGCTTCATTTTGTGCGCCCAAAACAAGACCGTGGCCATTTTGTGCGCCAAACCAGAGAGAGCAAAATGCTTTGCTTTTTGGCCAATTCGGCTAATTCAAAAATGAAAAACAGAGAGCAATTTTGCCTTATGCAAAAGAAAAGCAAAAAGCTTTCTTTCGGCCTTGACTTCCAAAGTCAGAGAGCCACACACTTTTTCAATTCTTTTTCAATTGCTTTTTATTCTTAAGAAAAGAAAAAAGAATTGCTTTCGGCCATATCAAAGAGAGTCAGAGAGCAGTGGCCACACGGCACCAAAGTGGAAAAAGATAATAATGAATAAATAAAAATTCATTAATTGGATTTTTCTTTTTCAAAAGGCAAAGAATGTTTTACAAGTTTCCACCAAAACCCATCATCCACTTCTATCACTAAATGTGACTAATGATGTAAGTGAGTGGGCCCCACTTTAAATTCAAAATTCAAGTGGGCTTGTTCAACACACTTCGGGCTCGGATTCGTTTAATCCGATTAAACAAATTTTTCGTCGCGGCATAATTAAATCCAATTTAATTAAATAATAATGCCCAGCAAAATTATTACGAAAGTCGCTTACGAATTAATTCCAAATTAATTCGTTCGCTAGAATTAAAATCCAATTTAATTCCGCGTTGAAATCCGATTTCATTTAATATATCTAATATATTTTTTAGCCCAATTAAATAAATTAAATAGTAAAATCTAATTTAACTATTAAATTTATTTTACCAATTAATTCCAAATTAATCGCGTTCTCTCATCTCGACGAATTTAATCCCAGATAAATTCTCGACGCAATTAATCACAAATTAATTCTTTCTCTGATAATTAATCCCAGGTTAATTCTTGCCGTAATTAATCCCAAATTAATTTTCTCTCTCTCATAATTAATCACAGATTAATTCTTTCTCTGATAATTAATCTCAGATTAATTCTTACCGTAATTAATCATAGATTAATTTTCTCTCTCTTAATTAATCCCAGATTCATATTGTTCGAGTCAAATATCATCGGTGAATCTTTGGGATGCGATCCAAGAGATCCCTTGATATATTGGCAATAAATACGGTTATCGGACTATCCGAATACGTGCGTACCCGGTACCACGTACTTACCGATTTACAAGACATGGTTGGCTTTTAGCAAAGTATCGTGCCTAGCCAATTCTCCAGAAATATTCTTCTACGGAATACAAGATCTTTGTCAGGCGTAGTATACGTAGTATTGCGCATTACGATCCAGTATCGATGTCACATGCTAGTCCTAGGGCTGAAGTTGTGTCTGCCCCGTACGAAGCATATATCGAATAACTAGCAACTAGTCTCTTTATGATCGGAAAGTCATGACCTAGTCATACTTCCCCGATGGCTACAACACTTAGAGTACCAGTTCTGTATCCCTGCGTGATCATCATCTCCATATGACTGAAATGATACATTCCATCTTGACATCACACCCAATACACTACGATTCTCAATATACCCAGAAGAGGCGTACACAGAACCTGTTAAAGCCCTGGACGACCAAAACCAAAGTATATTGATTGTCGCAAGTATTAGCGATGCAAGTCTCATGTTAAGATCCAATACACCTACCCTGATTCGGATTCCCATAGACACACAGTCATACTACCAATGAGATTCCGAGGGGTTTATCCAGAGCGAAGCTGTTTCCGTACCATCGGTAAACATAAACTCTTATTACACTTACATAAGTATCCAATATTTAAATATATGAGAACTATGTCGTTAAGCTCCCATAACGCGCACAAGTGCAATACTAGCATATTCCGCATTATCGATGTCCAGTATCGATAATACTACGACTAGGGATATTTAATGATTAAATCTTTATGGATTAATAATGTCTCATATCTTATTAATCCGGAACTAATTATAAGGACTTTTATCATTTATATATCCGAGTAATCCAATTACAAATAATAAGAGCAATTTCCTTTGTCACATAGTTAATTTATACAAAAACACCATGTTCTGTACAAATAGTGATGCTATGGTCATAATTGTCCAACAATCTCCCACTTTGCCTATAGTAAATCACTCAAGTGTCTAACACCTGACTATGTACGGGTTGCTCAAACTTCTGCTGAGAAACAGCTTTCGTCAACAGTTTGCAAGGTTATCATCTGATACGATTTATTCGATCATCACATCGCCACGATGTATGATCTTACGAATCAGATGAAATTGTTGAAGTACATACTTGGATCATTGATGAGACCGCGGTTCCTTAACTTGTGTTGTAGCCAAGCTCAGCTGCTAACAGAACTACACCTAATCCAATTAGGATTATATAGATCCAAAATGCGTCTTTTGCTGCCTCAGCTGCAGCAATGTTCCGCTTTTGTTTGTACTCAGTAACAGTATCTTGCTTGGAAGATTTCCAGCTCACTGTTCTGTTATTCAAACCATATATGTACCCTTATGTTACTTACATCGTTTTTATCGGTTGGAAACTTACAGTGGTGAACCCAGTCACCTCAAGTTCTCATTTCCCCTATTCTCATAAAGCACCTTGGTTCATCCAAGATACTCATTATGTTCCTTACATCAATCCAGTGAACATCACCTGGATTGGCCTTTATAGCGTCTACATATGCTTAAAGCATATGAGACATCAGGTCACGTACATATCAAAACGTACGAACACTGAGAGAGTTTCAGCAGCTTTCTAGATCTATCCCAGTAGATCTTTATTCCTAGAATAAAGCTGCTTCTCCCAGGTCTTCCATGGAGAATTTTAATGAACCAAGCTTTCACCGATTATAGCATATGAATGTTATTGCCGAAAAGCAATACATCATCAATGTATAGGACAATCATTGTCAGTACGCTCCCACTAACCTTCTTATATAACATAAGAATCATCTTGTGTTTGAATTAAATCATATACCATTATGATTACATTAAAACGCTGGTTCCAAGAACGCTATGCTTTCTACAATCCATAATGGATCGATTTATCTTGCAAACCTTGTTTGCATATTTTGGAACGACAAAACCGTCAGGATGTTGCTACAAACATCTTTCAAAGGTTTCCGTTAAGGAAACGATTTTGGCGTTCAGCTGCCATATTTCATAAATGAAATATGCAGCAATAACAAGCATTATCCGAATGGATTTAATCATGGAAACAGGTGAAAAAGTTTCATCGTAGTCGACACTATGTCTTTGATGATACCCTTTATGTACAAGCCTAGCTGTGTACATTTGTATGTTGCCATCCATGTATGTCTTCCTTGAAGACTTATATAGTACCAATAGGCACAATGCCTTCTGGTAATCACACCAGTATCTAAACTTGGTTGATATACATGGAAATCCATTTCGAACTTCATGGCACTTGCCATAAAAGGAGTCGATACCTTGTATCACTTCCTCATACGTAGCGGTTCATCTTCCTCAATAAGATTGGACATCTACATGATGTGAGATCAGAAACCCATACCTCCCATGTTGTTTGATGACTCTCTCCGACTTACGCGGTTCTTGTGTATTCGAAGATTGTGGTACAGTTTCATCCCTGATGAACTATTGGTGTTCCGTGAGGACTCGGTGCCTGGAACAGTATTACTCCAATTTTCATCGAGTTTTACTTTCCTCCCACTTACCACTGCATATAAGAATTCCTCTTAGGAAAACCGCATGGAGAGCAACAATTACATTATTCTCTTGTGAGTTGTATAAGTACTATACTTTAGTTTCCCTAGGACAACCTACAAATAGACACTTATCCAATTTGGGTTCTAGTTTGGTACCATCCAAATATTTAGTGTATGCCAGCATTAAATCTAAGAATGAGAAACCCATTTTTTTTTCCTGTTCATATCTAATATGAATTCTGTCTAATAGATTTTCATGGACCTTATTCAAAATAAGTACTGGCACTGTTTAATGTATATCCTCAAAAGGAAATTGGTAGCTCAGAGCGACTCATCATCACCTTACCATGTCCAATAAAGTTCGGTTTCTCTGTTCGGACACACCGTCAATTGAGGTGTTTCCGGGAGGAGTCCACTTTGAAAGCATACTATAATCTTTCAAGTAATCTTGAAACTCATATGTTTAAGTATTTTTTAACAATATGGTCCGACCGTAATGTTTTTAAGACTTTACCGGTCTGTTTATATTTCGTGTCGAACTCTTTGAATTACTCAAAAGTTCTTACTTGTGTTTCATAAGATACCATAACCGTAACGCGATGCCACATCCGTAAGGTTACGAAGTATTCATATCCACTTCTAGCCTAGCTAACATGGGCCCACTTACGTCACTATGAACGAGGGCTAACAGATCGGTGTCACTTGCACTTTTACCAAGTAAAATGTGTTTTAGGCACTTTGCCTAATAAACCAGATTCGTAGGCAATCATTGAATTAAATCAAATCCGTCCAAGTATCCACTCTTCGAAAGTGTTGATATACGAGTCTTGTTAATGCGTCCCAGACGACAATGCCACAATAAAGTCTTATTAGAATTACTCAATTTGAGCTATTTGTTTGTCATGTTATATGTTTGAGATTCATTTATATTCAAAATATAAAGACCATTATTTACATCTATGTAGATATCTCGATATCATCTTTATAAACAAAACACCCGGTGTTTCGGAATATAGGTATACCCACAACGGGTTAAACTAGATACAGAGGAGAATGGTTCCTAGTCAAACTAGATATATTATAATAGTCTCCTAATTGGAATACATGCCCCAAGGGCAGTTCCAAAACTTAGGTTTCTACGGCTAAAACGGTGACGCGCGTCCCGTTTCCAACTCGCGGGTTGATCTCATCTGAAGCCAGTGTCCTGCCTAATCAGCAGATCCCACACATCAGTACATATGTTTATGTACCATATTCTAGTATCAAAAATCCAATTTTAAAACCAGTAGTGAACATGTTATAACAAACATACATGAAGCCGGAGCCTTGCCCGCCTTCAGTTCCTTCATGCCTGCCTTGTCCATACGGCAGTCACACTTCTAGTGACCCCGTTTGCCACAGTTTAGGCAGACAACTTGGGATATGTGCTTTTAAGAAGCTCTGGCTGTGCATAACGGATTGAGCACTAAAGTTATCATCACAATGAGTCTTCCTAAGCTCATGCTCTACTATTCTCTCAACTCCTGGCTCAGGACCGAAAGGGTTCTCTATCAAATAGAATAACTTCTCAGCTCCTAGGACTATCCTGAGGTTCTATTCCCAATCTGAAAATTAAAGTCGTTAAAGATATTTTCCCCAGGATTATGTCCTTTGACGCTAATCTTTCAGTCATCTTGATTGCAATAGTCCAACTATCTAATCAACGATTTCTGGTTCAATCGAATATAACGATTACTATAGTTTAACTATATAATCAACTATAATTGATTGGTTACATTCAAATGTATTGATTACTATAATCCAATTATATAACCAACTTTAAATGAAGTAGTTTGAATACAGTCCAACTGTTAAATTAAAATAACAATTGAATATTAGTCCAACTAATATATTTAATAATTAATGATGAAAAAATAAAATGAGCGCGTATTGGCAAGTATTTAAACAAAATTGCAAATTTAATACTTGCCTCCCACTATTTTTCGGCGAGCCTCTAACCCTCAGTGGAGTATTCGGGAAACCTAGTGGGCTAGGATCCCGTTAAATAACACACAACTTTCACTTTGGCCAACAAGTTCTATAAAACTTAACTAGGTAGATCTCTAAGATAAATTGGATCTCATCCAATTCCTATATCCAGTAGGTAGACCTCCAAGTCCGAAACATATATCCAATAAATGCCAATATATCCAATATATTTCCTAACCTTTTTCCTCTGAATCAACTAAGCCTTGACTTTGGCTCAACAAGCTTAATGAAACCAGTTAAGCGTGACCCATTGACAATGGAAAAGCTTCGTAATCGAGGTCGATGAACAAGAAGTGACCTTGAATTTGGCCAACAAATCACAACTTGCCCAAGACGTACGATATGGAACAAAGCTTTTGTGATTCAAACACATCCGCGATGGAAAAAGGTCTTGACTTTGGCCAACAAACCAATGCCAATCTAGGATTTTGAGAGAGAATCACTCAATGGAAGGAAAAACGCTTAATATAAAATGAGGGTTTTTGTCGCGATTTGGCAACCATTTTATTATCTTTGATTAGGTCTCATCATACACCCTTAAGCATGCATTTTAAAAGCATAATAAGGCGCGAATTAAAATAATAATGATATTCGGATGGATATATAACAAACTTTGTTCCTAGAATAAATATCTCACTTTCCTCTCCCCCGCTAGCACTATTCATACTTCTACCCAATTACATAATACTTCTAAAGAAACCTCATTTACATTGAGGGGAATTGGTGAGAGAGAAATACAATGAGATAAGGAGATAATAGGCTGGACACGCAGGTCCAATTTAATAAATTTTAAATTTATTACAATAATTTCCAAAATTGCCCTCACCTTTCTAATATCCATCCGATATACATTATTCATTCATACATCCAAGTATTCACACAAAGCATGTTATTCAATCAATCTAATCCAATTAATTAATCTTTGAATTAATGACCATCCAATGTTCAAACAACGATTTGATTTGCGCAAGTCCAACTCGTTTAAGAATAAATATTCAAAGTAAGTATTCTTGAATTATATCGAACTACAATTTTAAATCCAATTTAAATTGTATCCAATACTAATTCATATTTAATTCCAAATTAAATAATTACACTTATTTATGTGACTTAAAGACTTGGATTCCAAATCCAATCTTAATGGCCTCAAAGGCCCATTAAGCATCCAATGCCTATTCAACTAAGTCCAATGGGTTTTTAATTAATTCTTAGGCATGAGCTTTGACAATTATGGGTCAAACCCAAGATGCCAATGCCCAATTAAGAATCACCCTATGCCAAAAATTAATTTAGGCCCATTAGGCCCAATTAAAATTTTAAAGGCCGAATAGTCATATTTTGGACTTTATGGAAATGGTTTAGGCCAAATATAATCCAAGACTAAAATTTGGCCCAACCAAGCCCATTAGCCCATATACAATAAATTAATTAATATATCATTTCAAATTACATATTAATTCAATTAAGTGCAATTAACACAATTAATTAATTAATCTATTATTTCCAAAACACTAATTATCTAATTAATCATGCTTAACATCTAATTCATGTCCAACACAATTAAAGCACAATCAATCCATTCCAACATGCTTCACACTCACGGCAATACATGAAATTAACATCCAATTTTGATTTCAATCTAATTAAATCAACAATTAACATTCAATTTCATGTGAATCAACATATCAAATTGTCTAATTCAAAATTAACCATGAGCTTCCTAGGTATTTTCGGCCAAGGGGTAGGAATTAGGGAAAATTAATCTAATCAATTTTACACAATTCCAACAATGCACAAATCCAATTGAACATCATATAAACATATACCAACAATCAATTTAGGCAAAATCAAGCTCCAAGCCAAAATCCCAAATCAAAGTCCATACACCATAGAAATTAAATCAAGCTTAGATCTCGCTCTGGTACCATTGTAAGTGTCCTAGATATGCCACGAGATCTCTAAGCGTGATTATTATGTGAATTAATCAAGAACGTTACGGAATACTTATATTGATCGGATTTAGGATTTCAAAAAATCCATGGATGTTGAAGCTTCCAAGCTCATTGGTGAGTATCCCTATCACCTTCATTTGACTCCCATATTTACTAACAAGAACAAAAATGAACCCCAAAATCGCCCTCCAAGAGAAGCAAGATTCGGCTAAGAGAGAGGGAAGCAATCGGCCCTTGGATATTAGGCCATTCGGCCATGCTTCATTTTGTGCGCCCAAAACAAGACAGTGGCCATTTTGTGCGCCAAACCAGAGAGAGCAAAATGCTTTTGCTTTTTGGCCAATTCGGCTATTCAAAAATGAAAAACAGAGAGCAATTTTGCCTTATGCAAAAGAAAAGCAAAAAGCTTTCTTTCGGCCTTGACTTCCAAAGTCAGAGAGCCACACACTTTTTCAATTCTTTTCAATTGGCTTTTTATTCTAAGAAAAGAAAAAAGAATTGCTTTCGGCCATATCAAAGAGAGGTCAGAGAGCAGTGGCCACACGGCACCAAAGTGGAAAAAGATAATAATGAATAAATAAAAATTCATTAATTGTATTTTTCTTTTTCAAAAGGCAAAGAATGTTTTACAAGTTTCCACCAAAACCCATCGTCCACTTCTATCACTAAATGTGACTAATGATGTAAGTGAAGTGGGCCCCACTTTAAATTCAAAATTCAAGTGGGCTTGTTCAACACACTTCGGGCTCGGATTCGTTTAATCCGATTAAACGAATTTTCCGTCGCGGCATAATTAAATCCAATTTAATTAAATAATAATGTCCAACAAAATTATTACGAAAGTCGCTTACGAATGAATTCCAAATTAATTCGTTCGCTAGAATTAAAATCCAATTTAATTCCGCGTTGAAATCTGATTTCATTTAATATATCTAATATATTATTTTAGCCCAATTAAATAAATTAAATAGTAAAATCTAATTTAACTATTAAATTTATTTTACCGATTAATTCCAAATTAATCGCGTTCTCTCATTTCGACGAATTTAGTCCCTGATAAATTCTCGACGTAATTAATCCCAGATTAATTCTTTCTCTGATAATTAATTCCAGATTAATTCTTGCCGTAATTAATCCCAGATTAATTTTCTCTCTCTCATAATTAATCCCAGATTAATTCTTTCTTTGATAATTAATCTCAGATTAATTCTTACCGTAATTAATCCCAGATTAATTTTCTCTCTCTTAATTAATCCCAGATTAATATTGTTCGAGTCAAATATCATCGGTAATCTTTGGGATGCGACCCAAGAGATCCCTGGATATGTTGGCAGTAAATACGGTTATCGGACTATCCGAATATGTGCGTACCCGGTACCACGTACTTACCGATTTACAAGACATGGTTGGCTTTTAGCAAAGCATCGTGCCTACCCAATTCTCTAGAAATATTCTTCTACAGAATACAAGATATTTGTCAGGCGTAGTATACGTAGTATTGCGCATTACGATCCAGTATCGGATGTCACATGCTAGTCCTAGGGCTGAAGTTGTGTCTCCCCCGTACGAATCATATATCGGATCACTAGCAACTAGTCTCTTTATGATCGGAAAGTCATGACCTAGTCATACTTCCCCGATGGCTATAGCACTTAGAGTACCAGTTCTGTATCCCTGCGTGATCATCATCTCCATATGACTGAAGTGATACTTCCAGCTTGACATCACACCCAATACACTACGATTCTCAATATACCCAGAAGAGGCGTACATAGAACCTGTTAAAGCCCTGGACGACCAAAACCAAAGTATACTGATTGTCGCAAGTATTAGCTATGCAAGTCTTGTTGGTCTCTAAGGACAATCCCAAGATCTTTTAAGCATGAAAAACATGTGAATACGGAAAGTAGTATAGCGGAAATATACTCACTTTGATCGGTTCGTTGGATGTGTTGATTACAAAACTTTGCTTCCTTTGAAATGCTCCAAGCTTTATTTGAATGATGTTGAGCTCCAAGCTTGAGTGATTTGAGATTCCAAACTCAATGGGAAGGTTTCCCTATCACCTTAGTATGAACTTTAAGTGCTAGCTTTGGAAGAAAATTGCAACAAAAATCTTCCTTTTGCCTTAGGGGTTTCACGACATTGAGAGAGTTTGAGAGGGAAAGTTTGTTTGTTTTTTCTTGTGTTTTGTTTCTAAAACAATTAAAAAGTCAAATACCAAAAATTGTATATGGTTTATTCAAAACTAAAAACAAAAGTGTTGAGAGACAAAAATTCATTTAATGCTCTCAACCACCTCCATCACCAAAAGTGACTTAACTCACATCACTCAAAGTTGATGTGACTTCCATCACAAAATGTGACTAATGATATGACTTGATGTGGGCCCCACTTGATTCAAAATCGGAGTGGGCTCGCAAACACATCCCGGGCTCGGGTTCGTTAATTGCGAATTAACGAATTTTCCATTGCGACGTAATTAAATCAAATTTAATTAAATAATTATGCCTAACAAAATTAATATTAAAGTCGCTCGCGAATTAATTCTAAATTAATTCGTTCGCCCGAATTAAAATCCAATTTTAATTCCGTTATGAAATCTAATTTCATTTAATATATCAAATATATTATTTTATTGATTAATTCCGAATTAATCGTTCTCTCTCTTCAAATAGAATTTTATCCAAATAAAATCTTTCCGCAATTAATCCTAGATTAATTTTCTCTCTCTTATAATTAATCCCAGATTAATTATGTTCTAGTCATACGTCATCAATGAATCTTCGGGAAGCGACCCATGGGATCCCTGGATATATTGGCAGTAAATACGGTCATCGGACTATCCAAATACGTGCGTACCCGGTATACCACCTACCCAATTCTCCAGAAATATTCTTTAAGGAATATATAATCTATGTCAGGCGTAATATACGTAGTATTGCGTATTGCGATCCAATATCTGATGTCACATGCAAGGCCTGAGGCTGGAATAGTGTCTGCCCCGTACGAAGCATATATCGGATCACAAACAACTAGTCTCTATAATCGGATAATCATGACCCTGTCATATTATCCCGATAGTTGCAACATAATAGAGAACCGGTTCTGTATCCCTGCGTGATCATCATCTCCGTATGACTGAAGTGATACTTCCGTCTTGACATCACACCTAATACACTACGATTCTCAATAAACCCAGAAGAGGCATACACATAACTTGTTAAAGTCCCGGACGACCAAAACCAAAGCGTATTGATTGTCGCAAGTACTAGCGATGCAAGTTTCAGGTTAAGACCAAATACACCTACCCTGAATCGGATTCCCATAGACACATAGTCATACTACCAATGGGATTCCGAGGGGTCTATCCAGAGCAAAGCTGTTTCCGTACCATCGGCAAACACAACCTCCTATCACACTTGCATAAGTATCCAATACTTAAATATATGAGAACTATGTTGTTAAGCTTCCATAACACGCACACGTGCAATACTAGTCTATTCCGCATTATCAATGTCCAGTCTCGATAATACTACGACTAGAGATATTTAATGATTAAACTTTTATGGATTGATATTGTCTCATATCTTATAATCCGGAACTAATCATAAGGATTTTTATCATTTATATATTCAAGTAATCTAATTACAAAATGATAAAATAACAATTTCCATTATCACATAGTTAATTTGTACAAAAACCATAATGTCTTTTACAAATAGTGACGCTATGGGTCATAATGTCCAACAATCTCCCACTTGTCCTATAACGAGTCACTCAAGCATCTAAAACCTGAACTATGTACATGTCGCTCAAACTTTTGCTGAGGAATAGCTTTCG